>WMED01011220.1:0-13137 GCA_019650415.1 Pipa parva | reverse complement strand
GCTGCAGCGCCAAGTCTAGCATTCCACGCTTCAGTTATGGGGGAATGCACGTTCCCTAGATCTGACAGAGGAAGGGAAGAACTACGAGTGCTTGGGGGCATGGAAATAGACTGAATGGCAGGTCGTAACCAAAATGACAGCTTCCAAATCTGGAAATCGGGACAACCTTACAGTAAGAGCTACTTTATAATCTTATCCTTTTCCTATCCTGTGTCCCCTAGATGGGGACATACAAAAAATTCCGTTCCAATCCTTGGTCCCCTGGCAGGGGACATCAATATTACAGATGTATTATTTCCTGCTAATTTCTTTAATAAAATTCACTGATATTGCATGAAACGTCTAATTTCACATTTTTCGCCAAAAATATTAGGATTTCAATGGGTGGAACAGGAAATTTTATTGGATAGGAAAAGGTTAAAGATTCTTTTTTTGAGAATAGACTTTATTATTTACATTACCCATTGATGTACTTTACTATGACTATTGCAAGGTGACAGGTGCACTTTAACTTGTGCCTTGTTCTAGCATGTCCAAAGAGCTTCAGCATACAAAGTGTAGCTACTAATTTAAAGTTTCACATTTACTAGCCATTTATCAGTTCTTCAAACCAGTCCCTAATACCATAAATAGCTTAAACCACTTAGGTACTCAATATATTAGTTACTACGCTATTCATGCTGAAGAAATTCCCCCATTTTATTATGAGTTAGTGCAAAGCAGTAAGTCACATTACAAATCACATCACTATTTAGCTCTATGTAACTGAGTTTAGAATTATGAAGCAGTCAATACAGAAGAATGAAAAGATGAGTATAACTGCATTGTTTGGAATACACAGGAAGAAAAATCTAATCATGTGAAAATTCCACTTCCAGATGTGCCAAACACAGTTACCCTGTAATCACCAAGAGGCTTAACTATATAAATAGCTTGCACTTTAAAGAGACAAGGGTAATAAAATGTTGAGTTATTTTAATATTTATCCCAAATTAAGATTTAGAATGGAAAAAGGAGCCAAAATCATGCAACTTGTAGCAGACTTTTCTTGTGACCATGACAGGTTTCTGGCTATACAGGCCCATCAAGTGTGAAAGTACAAATTACAGATGCCAAAGGATGAAAGGAAGGAAAAGGAAAATAAAAAGTAACAATAAAGTTGACACAAATGTGTAACGTCTCCAATAGTACTACACAGGTTTAAAGTCCAAAACTGGGCAAACTGCACAGGGGATGTATTTATGCCCAAAATTACAACTGAATATCCATGACCATTTACATGCAAGCTCACTGCATTGTTTTCTCCACTGATGCATGTAAATTGCAGTCACAGGCTCATATTACCCAATTAAACTGATGTCAGACATTTGTAGCAAGCTGCAACTTTAGGGCAATCTTACTATGTATTTATTCATTTATACAGCGCTACTATATTACGCAGCACTTTACAGAGATTCCTCATTCACTTCAGTCCCTGCCCCATGGAGCTAACAATCTAGTTTTCTTATTCAATCACACACACAGATGTATGTTTTTGGATTGTGGGAGGAAACTGGAGTGCCTGGAGGAAACTCACACAGGTGTGGGGAGAACATACAAACTCCATGCAGATGAAATCCAGGATGGAATTGAACCCTGAAGCCAGAACTACAAGACAGCAGTGCTAACTACTGAGCCATCGCACTGGCAAGTCTAACACATTCATTCTTATAGATTTACAAAAAAATTGCATGTTAATCAAATGTTTGTGTTTAATCAGAAGCAGCTTAGGCCACTTCCTAAGAAACCGAACCCTAACAATCACATGAAAGTCACAGTGAAATAATGTGATTCACTTTTTAAAGGTATGCAAATATCAGGCCTCTGAATCAGAGGTTCTCATTTGCAAGAAACAAGCAAACTAGAGAGGCTTAAAATGTTATGACCAAATATCCTAAATATAATGTTCATTGCAACTGCAGCTGAATGGCAAGACATGTTTGCCAAGTCAAATCCAAAGTGGGCAAGCTATTCTGCATAAACAATGAGGATGGAAGTACAGGTGTTAGGAAATGTGATAAACATACAAATACAGAATTCTGACCCAATACTACTTTTACGCTTGCTCACATCGGTGATTTTAAAAATAAATCTGGTGGTAAATCGGATTGCAGCACTACAGTTAAAGATGATAAGACAGGCTTTACGCTTAACAGGAGACAGCACTGGGAAAAAAAGATTGCAATCAGTAAGCATTTTAACTCACCCACCCTTAAGAATCACCCCTAACCTTAATTCTTATTGAAATTTTAAGATTTTTTTTTTTTTTTTCCCCAACAGACAAACAAAATTCAGTAATGACTCAGCACACCTGAGTCTGTAGAGGTAGAGATATAGTGGTGCAGTATCTTACAATTTTTTTTTTTTTTTTGGATGGAGACAGGGCAATAAGTACAGCCCGCAACAAGCAACATTCACCAGAAATGATAAAGACCACAATGCATTTAACAGTGATACACACGTGTATAAAATCACATGTTACACAAGCTCCTCCACTCACCTCTGAAAGACAACACAGGCGTTATATGCATTATATGGCGTTCCCTAGTTACACAATAAGACGGATAAAATAGAAAACATTAAAAGCGTTGTAGACGATATCGGTCCATTTCCTGGAAGTTATGGAGACACGAGAGACAGGAAAGTACTCACCGGACTGTTTGTGGGTATATCCAGTCATTAACAGCGGCGAACCAGTCAGTCTCTCTCGTACTACCCTCTACCCAGGTAGGTTTTCCTACTTCCTTCCGGGTAAAATCGACCTCGCGTTACTATTGCAGAGGCGCCGCCGCCGCCCCCTAAAACCAAGCCGCGGCGCGTGAGAGAGGAAGAGCGAAGGCAAACACAAGGGCGGAGGAAATGGGGAGATGGTATTGCAGATGCAGGCAGAGTAAATGTCAAGCCTAACTTGTTAATAAAGCTTTGCATTCAAAAAAAAAAAAATCATCGCTTGCAGAAGAGAAACAGGAAGTGCGATACCTCACCTAACGCCCAATCACCACAAAGAATCAGCATTTTAGGTCAACCACTCACTGCCTTGGGATATTGCGCTGGGAGGGGCTGTGACGAATATGCGCTTTTTTTTTTTTTCTAAATAAAGTTTTCCCTTGATGAGGAAAACCTGTATCGGCCATCTTAGATAAGGGCTAAAGCGAAACCCGCGTAAGTTGAATAAAAAAGGACACGGTTGAAGCATCCGCAATCTGAAATAAACAAGAAAAATAATGTTTTTCTTTCTGATCATATAAATAATTATTACCTGACTGCAGTCAGCGGAAACACTTTGCTGACTACATCTCACCATTTTTTATTTTTTTTGTGTATATTTGAATATATTTTCTTGCCCTCCCACGAGATAAAATGTCTGCTGCTGCTGCTGGTCCCTGTCAGATAGGCTTAGTGACGTCACGGCATTCCTAGCGTCTTTCACCTTCTCCGTAGGGGGAGAGTCACGTGAGTCAAGCCAACACCCTTCGGAGGGTGTATGTACCTGGGCTGCTGGAGCAGTAACATAAGCCTATATAACTGGCTTGCCAGCATCCTTCAGATGTGCAGTGGGGGGTCAGCTTGTTGTCCATTTTGTCGAGACGATATTCTGTACTGTCTTATGCACGTTTAAATATCTGTATTTTATTCTTACGATTTTGCAGCAATATAATGATCAGGACCGATCTGCTGGTTATTTTTCCCATTTATTTTGTACCAAATGCTGTTTCCACGCAGCTGCCTTTTATTACCGTATAATGAAAATCAGAGAACAATGTGTAAATGCTTTTTTTACACACACACACAGATTATACATGAGTATTGTAATACTTGTCGATACCTTTTTTATTGGAGTAAGAGTCATTTTAAATCAGCGGTTCTCAACCTTTATCTGGCCGCCATCCCCGGCGCTGACGTCACCGCACTCCATGTGATGACGTTCGGGCGAAACGTCATCACGTACGCGCGTCATTTGACGTTTTCGGCCGACGTCACCCCCGCAGGAACCCTTATAAGGAGGGTCTTGCGGCCGCTTCCGACACACATGTTGAGAACCGCTGGTTTAAATAGACTAGCTTTCAAGAAGTTTGCCCTCTCTTTTTTTGTCTATTTAAACTGACTTAGTCCAATGAAAAAAGGGATCAGCAAGTATTGCAATACTATTCTTTTTTGCATCTGTAGACTAATATATATATATATATATATATATATATATATATATATATATAAAGATATCACAAAATCCTAAAATATATATATATATATAAAATTGTGTATTGCAATACTTGGTGATACTTTTTTTATTGGTCATTTTAGATAGCTTACATAATCAAGCTTTCAAGAGGTCTGACCTCCCTTTATCAACTCTCAGGCAATACTGAGTTTAGAAATTAGAAGCGAGTTACAAAGCCACAAGAACAGGCAAAAAGATATTATGCTAAAATAAGCAAACTATTGGAGCCTAAAGCAACCCCCTATCTTCATGTGTTGCTGTCATATACAGGCATGCTCATACTATCCTCTTAAACCTTTCCTACTCTCTAAAGTCTTTACTTGCAATATGCATGTGATAAATCTACATATTTTTCCTCCTCTCTTTGCACAAGTCTCTCCGCACTTATGCCCTCCTCTGATTCTGAAGCTCTAGGTACTACCTATAATACCATTCTGTCTACTATAATTTATTTATTTGTCCCCCTGCAGCCTCTGTGTATTAGTTTTCATAATCATCAAATAATAATGAGAGATTTCCCTTTTAGATATCAAATTTGTAGGTGTATGCTCTGCAGCTTTAGTACTTACATCTTAGTGCCATTAGAGTCAAATAATAAAAAGAAAGAGATGGCAATGCTACAGAGTACCTTTAACCACCATGCATTTATTTGATGTTAATTCAGGTAGTGAACACTTGTGCTTATGGTTGTAAATGTCAAAGATAATGGTCTTTTATGAGTCTGTTCCCCGGGTTAGCAGCTTGCTTCTCTGTTGCACAAGTAAGGTAAATGGTGCTTATTGCAAAACAGGTGTGGAGAGCTGTGCTTTATTCTGGGTGGATAAAATGGGAGATAATCTAGTGCAGGAAACACTATTATCAAGCAAGTTATAGGTAATTTATACTCACTTGTTCCCTTTGCAATTGAGACAATGGATTCCTTCAAGGTGTAGTCCAGACCTTAATGACCTTTGGTGATCCGTCCACTGTAGTTTAGTCTTTTGTGGTCAGCCAGCTGTTGGAGGTATAGTCTCCCCACAAGAAATAAACTCACAATAGTGAAATAACATACGAGTAATTTTAATGTAGATTAAAAAAACCACTTATATTAGCAAGAAAGGTACATTATACATATGCACAAAACCTTTCTTGCTAATGAAAGTGCATTTTTTATTCTACAGTTTATTTCTTGCCCAACTAATACTGCCTTCATGTTTTTTAATCCATTCCTTAAATTGCCTAGTTTGACTTACATAGACCTTTCCACAAGGACATTTAAGTATATAGACTACATTCTGTGTAAGGCATGTAGCATAGTGTTTAACTCTGAATTGCTTACCAGATGTTAATATTGTTCCCTTGAATAATGAAACTACAACACACATGACATGCAGGAAAAAGTAGCCATTTTTTACTTATAGTTCTACATCTCTTATAGCAGAACATAGGGGTATTATAATACAAATGGCCACAGTTCATGACACTTTCAATTAAAGGCTGGTATTTTGTATTGATTTTTCTGTATGGCCTTGCTTTTTATGATGATAACATGACAAAAGTGTTGTCCTATTTTGTTTTATAACATTCTTTTTCTTAAATTCAACCCTTGCTGAATGCAGGAAATAAATGTATCCGATCATGCACAGACAATGCAGAACATCTGTGGAACCAATCTTAAATGCAGATGGATTTTCTGTACTACATGTTTCTACTGTTTCCTGAAAAAGACAGAAGACAGCCTCATATCCCAGATCTAAGCGTAAGATGTGAGATATGAGGCCGTCTCCTGACTTTATTAATGATTTGAAATAAAGAGAAAGCTTTTATCTGGATATGGAATGTGATGGATCACTTTTTGTATTGAAATCATTCCATGCAGTGGGAAGAACACGGACGCTCCAGAGCACTTGATCCAGCAACTCAACACCTGCCTGCCATAGCCATCTACTTGTTATTACACGACTGCTCTCTCCTAAGCCAAACAAATCACCTATTCCATATTCAACACTCTTTTATTGACCTTCATTTTCAGATTCACAATCTACAGAGACTGCTATGTGTAAACTTAAAAACCAATCTCCAGGTTGCCAAAGCCAAAGGTAACTTCTCTATTCTTATCCTCATGGAGCTATTCTCCTTTATACTGTCGATCACTTGCTTCTTAATTTCATTGTCCTTGGTGTCCATAGTGAATCTTGGATCTCACCTTACATTTCTATTTGCTTCCTTTCTGTCTCCAATGCTAATGATACTTCTTGTCCTGTTCTATTATTATTGAAGTACTTCACAGATATGACCTGATCCTCCTGTTCTCCCTGTACACTCTTTCTTTGGTTGACGTTATCCGCTTGTTTGGTTTTCAGTTTCACTTGTATGTAGATGATATCCAATTTTACTTATTCACCACTCTACTAACACTTGAAATTCAGACTTAAATCTCCATCTCTGGGAAATCTCCTCTTGGATGGCCCAGTGCCATCTTAAATTGTCCTCACTTAGAAAAAGATTTTTTGATTAGAGGGATCAAAAATGAGGATAAGGATTATTTGGTAAAGAATGTTGTGGTTAAGAAAATTTTGCAGTAGACCTTGAGCAACAGAAGCTCAAGACGCACTCAGACTGACCTACTGGTTATTTTTAAGTGACTGCACCTATAGCGCAAGTGCTTCTACCCATTCCATCTTAAATTGTATCTTGGTGAAACTAAACCTGGCTCTACTTCACCTTTTCCAACCCATTCCAATTGATGTAATCATTAACACTGTTACTTCTGCCCATTGCCTTGGGGTGATTTTTTACCCTTTTTCTCTAAGTACATTAATACTGCTGCTAAAAAAAAATCATGATTTTATTTCTATAACATTGAAAAGATCTATCCACTTTCTACTCAGGCAGCTATTAAAACTTTTAATACATGCCTTCATCTTATCCCACTTGGACTAATTTAATGCTATACCAACTAGCCTTCCAGCCTCCCACCTTTTCTCACTCCAGTGAGTTTTAAATTCTGCTACTAGAATTTAGCCCATAATTTTTAAATAGAAACAGGGTGTTAGGATTGCGACTTACATGCGGTCCAGCATTGGTGTGTGTCGAGATCACCATCTTGGGCGGAGTCTAGTCGCACGCAGCGTGCTATTCTGGCACGTAAATACCCACAGATGTCTCAGGTTGGCGACAGGTGCAGTTTCAGTCTTGGGATTACATCACGTACATGATCACGTTTGAAAACCTATTTAAATGCCTTTAGCATCTTGTCCGGTGCTCGTTTATAGGACTCTTTTGATGTGCCTGGGTGTGATATATTTCCTGCTTGATTTTTCTTGTATGACCATAGCCTGTTTCCCAATTCTTTCTGCTTGCTGCCTGCCCCGACCTAGTGACCTGCTTTCTGACTCTGCATCTGTGCCGCCTGCCCTGACCATCTCTATGCATTCGACTACTCTTTTTGTCTCAAGTTACAACCTCTGCCACCAGAGAACAGCAAACCTTGAGGATCGCGGCCTGGACATAGCACCGCTGCAAAGTCCATACCTCCTTGCGGATGGACAGGGTGAAGACCTGGTGTGTCTTAGATTAAAATGTCCAGAACCCCAATACCTGGTGGGGGGGGGGGGGGGGGGACCTGCCTGCCTGCCTGCCTGCCTGCCTGCCTGCAAACAGACCTATTCTGTACACTTTGTCTGCTGGCACTGGCAACATACTTGCATATAGGGCCTCACTCTGGGGGTTTTTCACCCAGACCAAATTGTTGCATATAGGTGTGAATTTGCCAGCTCAAGACAGTCTCAATAGACTGCTAGACTGCTGTCGCGTCTTTATAGTGAGAATTTTGTCGCAGTCGCAACTTTACTATGGAAATTTGTTGCAGTAGCAACTTTCAAAATATTTGCGGTTGCGACTTTACAATGGGGAAACTCTCACAGATTTGCTATGGGAATCCGCTGTTTGAGAATTTGACAGTTGAATTTGCACCTTAGGGAATTACCCCCCTCTGTCTAAAATTGGTCAGGGGTTGTTTTAGGGGGAATGTAGTAAAAAGTAGTCCAATAGTTTGGCCACACTGGTAACAATAAGCTATTGCTTGAAACCTGGACTTTAGTTCAAACAGACTGTCAAAGAAGGTAATTAGTTTGTCTTAAATTGTTTATAGAGTTAAACATGGTTGCACAGATATGTTCCATCAGAACTGGACATGTAATCTAACAGTCAGATATTATCTGCAAATAAAGTAGGTTTTATTTGTGTTTAATAAATTGTGTATATTATGAATTCATGTTGTGAAGGAGGAAACAACTACATTTAAAAAAGTCAATTTCAGTACATAAATGACCTAATGAACTTCCAGTATCCATTTGACTCTTACTTCTGTTTTGTCAATGATAGTTTTTGGTCCACCCTGAAGTGATCCGCAGGAACTATTTATTGTAGCTCATCTGTCCACCTAAATGGATGCTAGGTTGGACTGATATCCTTGGTCATATGTGCATGAGATAACTCAGGACCAGAATACTCACTGCAAGTGAATTCTACCATGACTTTTATGATGTCCCTTCTATCTCACCAGTATCAATAAGTTCCAGCCCCTTCATTACACAGTGCTGTGGACTTAGATTAGAATTTACCTCAGTCATTGCTGAATCTTAATATCACCACTATCCTCTCAAAATCGCCCATGCCTGGTTTTATAATGCATATTTGCACCTTCATCTACTCCCCCTTACAGATATGTCTTACATAACTTTGTCACAAAGACAATTGGATGTTTCATTAAGGATTCAGGTTCAGTACCTTTTCTGCAAATAGCAACCTTTTTTTCCCTTCAGAAAGATGTTTCTGTTGCTTAGCTGCTGTCAGGAAATAGATCCCAAAATCATTCCACTAAGGAAAGCAAGGATGCTGTGTAAATAATTCAGAGGCTGGAATTCACAGAAAAAAATTGCAATTTAATACTTACCCAGAGTAACAGATCTAGACATAATTAAGGCTCATTCTACACCCTTTGCTGGTAGGATACCTTCATGTCACAGGGAGAGAAGATCTTTAAAAATGAAAGCCATTGGAGACCTTAGGAATCCAGAAACACTAAGCAATAAGCAAGTAGAGTGGCACTGTGCCAATATCACACGGGACACCACACAATTAGGTGGGGTTCAGAAAAAAGCAAGAAGACTAATTACAAAAAAGATGTGTATAAAGGGTAAATTTCTGTATTCATATTAAGTCCCTCAGGCAAAATGACAGGAAAATATTATAAAAGGGTACATGTTGGCAGAAAAAATACCAGATGTGATTTTAAAAATTACTTATTTATTAAAGAACATTATTTATAATCACAACATTTAAAAAAATAATAATTGAAAAATATAAAAACCACCAGAAGAGGGCATCCCCTCTAATAGAAACCAGTGTAAGAATGCACCAAATCAAATACATGAAGTGCTTGCTACAAAATAAATACAGATATTCTGAAGCTAGTTCATAAGCAAAGCAAAACGATCCCACTTAATAAATATGTAACCTATAACGGTAAAAGTTAGCAGCACAATGTGGATGTTTCCCACATAAATGTAAAAGGAACCGATTCCAGCTCAGTGGTTAGAACTGCTGCCTTACAGCACTGGGTCAGACTTGGCAGTGCGATGGCTCAGTGGTTAGCACTGCTGCCTTGTAGTACTGGGTTCAGGGTTCAATTCCACCCTGGACTTTATCTGCATGGAGTTTTTATGTTCTCCCTGCACTTGTGCAGGTTTCCTTCAGACTGTGTGACTGAATAGGGAAACTAGATTGTAAGCTCCACCGGGCAGGGACTGAAGTGAATAATGAATCTCTCTAAAAGTACTGCATAATATAGTAGCGCTATATAAAATAATAAAAATAAAAAGCTTGTATAGTAGTGTCCCAATAGAAAACAGTCCTGAAAAGTATAGTATCAAAGTCAATAGATCTTCAAAGCAGCAGACATATGAGCATCATTGATCTTAAATGTGACACAGTGCCAATAAACATGTACCAGTTGTGAATAGTTCAGCAGTGTGAAGCTGATTACAGGATGGATCCCACAGGATATGTACATAAATAATATGAAAGGGGGTAATTAGCAAGGGCAGATCCTGTTCCACAGTTGCACTTATAGAAATCCTCATTGGGCAGCATTCTGTCCTTTTACCCAATACTTCAATTCCACAGGATATCTTTTTCTTGGTTTTCACCATTGCCATGATTAAGAGCTACGCTCGAAACGCGTAGGCCTCGGTTGTTTTAACTTGTTTTTAATCTTTTTGCCTATGAGGCTTTAATAAAGTTGTTTTTCACTGTTTGGGAGTGCTGGAGATTCCAATTCATTTTTCTTGCTCAAAAAGACGTCCGCAGCTCCTGGGCACCCTGCATATTACTTTTGCTACACAGGTTGAAACGAGCGGTTGGTAAGATATAACCTTATATCTATTTTTCACCATTGACCCCACAAGGGGATGTGGGCTTGGCTGCAGGGAGTCCGAAGGTCACGACCCCCAGGGTAGCTGTCTTCTGGTGGATAGAGTAGGGAGTGCAATACCTGTAAACTGAGCAGAGTAGGAATAGCAACACACTGACAGACTAGCGGATAGGAAACTGTGGTCAGGAAACAGGCTGGATACTTTATTCAGAATCCAAGGGTCAGGCAGGGAATCAGTAACAGGTAACAGAGACAGAAATAATCACTAGAGCCCAGGTACTAGGTTAACAGTTACCATAATCAGGCGCAGGGGCTAAGGAGAGTGAGCCCTATATAGACTGAGTGACGGGCACGTGCCTGCATCTAGCCATACTAGATATTAGTGACATACTCTACAAAAAGGTTTTATTTGTCCGTCTACCTCTCCAGCTAGTGCCGGGTTCTTTTTTGTAGAGAAAAAAGATGACAGTTTAAGACATTGCATTGATTTTAGGGGATTGAACAAGATTGCATTAAAAAACACCTATCCCCTACCATTGATTTCTGAATTATTTGACTTTCTTAAAGAAGCCACCATTTTTACTAAACTTGATCTCCGGGGTGCTTATAATCTGATCCGCATTTGTCAGGGAGACGAGTGGAAGACCGCCTTTAATACCCATGAAGGGTATTATGAGTACCTAGTTATGCCTTTCAGTTTGTGCAATGCTCCAGCGGTATTACTGGAGTGCAATTTTATCCCAGGAAGATCTATTGTCTGGGAAACTTCACCCATGTGTGTATTTATCCTCTGTATTTTTTCCCTAGTGAGAGGAATTATGATGTGGTTAATCGTAAACTCTTAGCCATTAAGCTCGCTTTAACAGAATTGCGACATCTCTTAAAGGGCTCTATACATCCTTTTGTAATTTTGACTGACCATAAGAATTTGGAGTACCTTCAGTTGGCTCAGAGACTGAACCCACGGCAGGCCAGATGCACACTTTTCTTTTCCCACTTCAACATTATCATTACTTATATTCAGGGAAGCAAGAATAAGAAGTTGGACGCTCTCTCTCATTGTTTTCACTCTGAACAACCTTCTGAAACCCCGGGTCCTAAAATTCCAGCTGTTAAAATTCTTGCAGCAGTTACTTCTGTCTCCTTGTCTGGATTGGAGTCTTTGCAACAGTGCCCCCTCCCCCCCCAGAAACTCCCCATGGTCTCCTTTTTGTACCCCCTGATCTTTGTAACGGGATTATTCACTCCTTTCATGCTGCCAGGCAGGTCGGACATCCTGGTGTGACTAAAACTCTGGATCTCTTGCCTTGATCTGTGTGGTGGCCAAACATCTCACAAGATGTCAAAGATTTTGTTGCTTCTTGCACTATTTGTGTACAATCCAAGTCCCCCTGTCCTTCATACCTAACAACTCTTAGACACAACAAGGACTATCCCCCAGGCCAACAATCAAACTTTTCTCTTGCCTGAATCTCAAGAACAAAGTGCAAATTAGACACCTCCTGGTCAAGGGACGACTATAAACCTGTGTTGAACTGACATCAGCTGAAAGACCCACTTCATTTGCTACCTTCAGATATAATTAAAAATTACATGACCAAAATACATACAACATTACATTGCCACTGCTAAGGAAACCTACACCTATGGAAGTGTTATGCAAAGTTACACAGTGCCCATCTCATACCATATCTGCTATATGTAACATGCTGTCTAGTTTAGGAGTTAAATCATCCTATATTAAAGCATAGAAAAAGTACCTAAACACCACATTCTCAGATGAACAGTTATCTACAATATACCAAAACATTCATTAAAGCTCAAAATGTTCTAAAATACAAGAGAACTCCTACAAAATTGCCACTCGATGGTAGAATACACCAATTAAATTGTCCAAATTTGTTCACTATGTTAGTGCTGCCATAAAGGCAGGCAATATGCTGCACATAAAGTATGTTGGTCATGCCCCAAACTCCAAATATTCAGGTCACAAATAATACTATCAAATCAAAGCTGCAACTAGAGATTGAAGAAGATCTTACACAAAGCTTTCTACTCAGAATTGATCACATGCCAGCAAATACAAAAAATCATTGCAAGCAATGTTTATACAGGCTGCTAAGTTATTGATTTCACAAACATGGAAATCAGAACAAAGCACTTTGTTAAAGGACTGGTGCACCAAAGTAAACAGGATATGACTATTTGAAAAAAATTCTTGCATATACTCTAATAACATACAAAAATACATCTGCAAATGGACAACCTGGTTATAATTTATGGACACTAGTGCGTTGAAGGCAAAATAAAATGCTTTGGCCCTGAGTTCTGTCTCACTAAGAGGGGAATTCACCATTCAGCGAAGTGAGCTCCGAATCCTTCGGCTCACTTCGCAAATGTGTTATGCGCTTGCTGATGTCCTGCACGCGGACATCAGCGAGCGCATTAATGGGATTCCAGTCTC
>WMED01011219.1:475-15369 GCA_019650415.1 Pipa parva | reverse complement strand
CCCTTGCTAATTGCGCCTAGGGCAACGGCCCTCTCCGCCCATACGGAGAGCCGGCCCTGCTTTGTCACCATAAGCCAGTGGTTCTTAACCGGGGTTCTATCGAACCCTAGGGGTTCAATGAATTGGTCTCAGAGGTTCGGCAGAGCCTCCGCCACAGAGGTCAAGTGATTTATCACTGAAGAAGGGTTTGGTGAATGTGCATATGAAACTGGTGGATTCGGTACCTCAAACAAGGTTAAGAATCACTGCCATAAGCCCTAGCTAAGACCTGTGTTATCAACATATCATGCAAACATCCCAAAGCAAAAAAATGGTAAAATCAGTTTAGCCCCCCCAAAATATTTTCTCCCTTTTTATGTGTGCAAATGTGGTCCTCAAACTCACTTATCCTTTATGACTTTCCACTATAAATTTGTTTTGTGTTGTTAAGGTTACATGTTCCTAATCTATTTTCCTTTTTATTTCTCTATTTGGCCAATGTCATTTGATTGTTGCTATTTGTTATATGAAAGGCTGTAAAATATTTAGGGGGATATTCACTTAAAGTTAAGATGGTGACAAATTTCCCATAATAAAGTTGCGACTGCAACAATATTCTCATTATAAAGACGCGACTGTGACAGTAGCAGCCTATTGCTGTGTTTATCTGGCGAATTTGCACCTATACACAATTTGGACTTTAGTGAATAACCCCCTTAGAGTCAAATAACCTCTGAACAACAGTGGATTTTAATTTACTTGTGTCTGTGAATAACACAAAGCTGTAAAAAATAACTTTAAAGTGATGATGCCTGGAAGGAAAGGGGTTGAGTATCATTTAAAATACTGAAGTTACTTATTTGGAAAACAAAAACAATAATGTGCATTTACATATTGAGATCCATCTTCCAATCTTGCAACCATTTGCTTACAAATCACTTCTATATTACTTAGATTGTAAGCTCTAAAGGGCAGGGACCTCCATCCTCTTGTGTCGATCACAACCTGGCACTTAAAATGATTTTATGCTTTTAAGTTATTCACTTGTAATGTGCAATGCATTATTTGTATTGAATTGTACAGCGCTGCATACATTTGTGGCGCTTTATAAAAATTATAAATACATACACACTTCCTAATATTATTGCATTACAACAAATATACTCCAGGCTTGTAATTTGCTACAGTACCACGTTCAAAAATATTACAAATTCATAATGAAGGCATGGTTGGATGGCATTTCTATAAACACGTTGAGAGTAGAACTGGTAAAATTTAAAGTACATGTCACCGGAAAACACTAATACTAATGTAGGTTGTACTAATGAAATAAACGTTTTGTAAATATATATATATATATAAAAATGTACCTTTAAGCAGCATTTTTCTGTCATCTTCCCTGTCAGGTGGGTGGGGCTAGATGATGATTGACATTATAGCTCCTCCATTCAGATCACTGCTAGATTGTGATTTAAGGGATCTGATTGGAGGAGCTATAATGTCAATTATCATTTAGTCCCACCCACCTGACACTCAGGAAAGAAAAGGCAGGCTGACAGGGAAGAGAAACACTGTTTAAAAGGTAAATTTTTTAAAACACATATATATGTACAAAAATGTTTATTTCATTAGTACAACCTAAATTAGTATTAGTTTTGAGGTGACAGGTGCACTTTAAAATGCTATTGAGGAGGAGATAACAGCAAAAAAAAAATTTTAAACTCCCATATTGCTTGGCATGGAGGTTCTCCAAATACAGCACTTGTAAAAATATTATTTTTTAAGATAGAGAAAGCAATAAAATGTATGAATCTATGTTGTTATATTAACTGACTGCAGCCATGTTGTTATAAACAGCCTTCAAAAATATGTCATTGGTTGAACACCACAGCACCTAATAGGCAAAAAATTCACCAGGAGCAAGCAGAAAAGCACTCCAGTACCCTCAAACAATACACAGAAGAAAAAAATAACACTGCTGCTGAACTGTATCCACTAGGGAAAAATTCCCAATTACTGCAGAGTGCACAAAAAACATTTTGGGGTGGCATGAGCCACTCTTCAGAAGGTGTAATGCCACCCTGCAACATTGTGGGGGGAATTTAGGATTGTGCAAAGTGAGCTCCGAAGCCTTCGGCTCACTTCGCACAATCCTGAATTCCCCGTGTGTTTTTTGTGCACTCCACGAAAAATAGGAATTTTTCCCTAGTGGATACAGTTGAGCAGCAGTGTTATTTTTTTCTTCTGTTAAACCGACTTGACCCAGTCACATTGTTTTCTATGGTAGTTTACATAAAGCATATACAGGAAGTGTGCATTAAAGACTGAATATTTAAATCTAAATATCTTACATTTTATATAAAATTTAGAAATTTTGGAAACAGGATTGAATATATAGTAACTCTAAATGCATTTAAGGCATTTTCAACTTTTGGTGTCACTTTTCTTTTAAGGAAGCTGGTGTAAAGAAGCCCGTTTCTCAAGCTGCAGACTGGGATGTACTTCCCTCTTAGTGCCCTTTCTTTCTTTCCTGGTTTCTTCCAGTTTGCATTGTTCTTATTTCACTAGTGGACTAATTTGTATGAAATCTTCTATATTTTTTTAAAAAATCTGATGCATACCTTGATTTCACAAAATGAACAAGATTTTATAAATTTGTGAACTCAGAACTGAATTTAAAATTACCAGCGCAACCCAAGAAAAGATGACTTACTTTCTTCACTAAAGAGCATAATGGGTTCCAGCTGCCTGAAAACAATTACAACGGTTTCTCTTTTAACCAATTAGCATTTTAAAATAATTGATTAGTTAAGGATGAGCTAAAGAGAATAAAGGCTCCTGAAAAATGCGGTTCATCGCATTCATATTTTCAAGCACAGATAGTCTATCGCAAAATTATTAACGTCTGTCCTATATTGTTAAATCCATTGAACGATACAGTGATTAAAAACATTGGGAAAAAAACAACCTACCTGGTGTCTGTTTTTAATTTTGTCCCAGCCTGATAGTTTTCACCATTAAGGATTATTTAGCAGATCAATGTTAACAATAAAAAAACCAAACAAACTTAGAAAGAAACACAATTGAGAAACAACATACGTAACCAATAAGTTATAATAATTTTTATTCATGTTAGAAATTCTATCAGTGTCTGAACATTATTTTTTAGACAGTCTGTACAAACTTGACTCTTCAATGTTCACAAAAAAAGAAGACAGTATTAGATTAAAGATGGAGACACTTACTTTATAGTAACAATAAACACTAGTAACCCTCTCACTGAAGAGATGCGTCAGCTAAAACTAAAAGGTTGCGTGCTGGTCATCTCCAAATCAGGAATGGGTTAAACCAACGGATTGTGCAGCCCCTAGTCTGTCAGCTCTTGCTATACTACAACGCTCAGAATACCCCACCTAAGCAAATATGCAGAGAGATGCTGGGAGCAGTAGTTTAGCAACTGCTGGACTGCTAAAGGCTGCCAGTCCTTGGGTTAAAGATTTGTTTTTGGCAGTTGAAATTCTTAATGTCATTTAGCACAAGGTTATCAAACCAAATAAACTCTTTAAAAATATACTTCTGTGAAAAAAAAACAAAAAAAAAAAACCAAAGACTTGATGACTACTATATACACTACAAAAATAAATTTTCATATAAATAAATTATATGGCATACGTTTATCTTTGTGAATGACAATGACACAAAACCCATTAGCGCTAAAAAATAAAAAAAAGGAAGAAAACGAGACCCAGTTTGAATATTTTTTCCTTTAACTCCATTTAACTAAAAAGCTATGAATCCTTAATGTAAAAGTCATATAATCTTTTTTTTTTCTATTTAACATTAGTAATCACTCTGTACAAATACAATTCCATTACAAAATACAACATACAACTGTAATAGTGTTTTCTCATAGTAAAAAACAAAAACATAAATCCCTGCATTGTTTTGTTATAAACTGGCATGAAAAAAATACTGTAAAAACAATCTTATGATACAAATATATAAATAGTTTAAAAAAGCTAAATGATGCCAGCTACTGACTTCTCCTTTGCCAATGTGACTATAGGAGGAATAAAAAAGGTCTATACTGTGCAGAAGGCAGCAGACACACTAATGGGGTGGGGAGAAGAGGTGGTTCAAAAAAGGTAATAATATCCCAACTTGACCTCTCCTGCTGTTTGTGAACTTCAACTCGCATGACCTACAGACTGGAGATGCAGCAACAAACATAATTTAAATGCACTGGGAACAGACTCCCAGCAATCCACATTGGATTTTTCTGTATCTGGCATACAGGGGAAACTGCAGATTTCAATTAGTCCAATGATGTCCAGTGCAAACTGCAGGTAAGCAAAATGTTTTTGTGTGTAGGAGTGGCCATAGCATGTTTCTATGTAAAGGTGAGGTAGGTCTCTTTGGGAATTTGGCATTACAAAAGTTGCACATCTGGGTCTGGGTACAATGATTAAATGTATATAAAAATATTTTAAGCTTTTTTCTTTAAATGCCTTCAAAAAGCCACATAAAACGAATGAATATAACATGCATACTGAACTAAAGTCTTCTAATGATGAAAAGTCCTTGTTGTAGTATGTATTTGAATTATGACTCACAAGCTTGTGCTGTTAGACCATGGTAAATAGCATTCTAATTAACGTAACTGAGTGGCCGAGCTCAGTTCAGAGAAATATAACAAGAACTTTAACTTTTCACTATCTTAAAACTCTGGTTCAGCTTGGGTAACTTGTATGTTACTCTGCACATTATAAGGCAGGGATGTCAAACTCAAATACACACTGGGCCAGAATTAAAAACGCACAAATTTGCGGGCCAACCTTGATTTTAATTGATTTAATGTCTACAATCGAAGAGGTTTTTCCTTCTAATCAGATATAAAGATGAACCTTTTCAAACACGTCTGTTCTTTACATTTTTTAACACATATTCTGCTTCCCACCTTTTGTTTGGCCATTTTTGGGAAGGATGGGTCAATGTGACTGGTAGCATGAGGTCGCTAATTAACCCTAACAGAGGACGTGGCACTTGTGGGTCCCAACGGACACGCCAATGCACCAGCAGAGCTTTCTGGGATATGTAGTATTTAGGGGTACATGCTCTGTCTACCAGACGGTCAGCTCTAGTTCTCTGCAATTAAACTGCAGGCTATATTTGGCCCCTAGTCCTGAGTTTGACACCCCTGCTATAAGGTTTTTGTTTCTTAAAGGAGCAGTAACACCAGAAAAAAAAAATTCTCACTAAATATTCAAATAAAGAATATGTATTATATGTACTATCTGAATTCATGAATGTTATTGCTTTCGGTCTGTTTTTGTGTTTACGGATAGCAGCCATGCTGTATGCATTGTTAAAGAGGTGCCACACAGTAATATAGTATAGCATGGTGCTATAGATAATACAAGCTTATGAAGTGCCCCATTAGGCAGAATTTTAAAGTTACATTTCATAATATTTAGACACAAAGTCATAATTTGTGGAAACAGGGATTAAATATATATTAACTGTAAAGGCACCACAGGATATATATATATATATATATATATATATATATATATATATATATATATACTGTATATATATACTTTTTTTTCTTCTTCTGGCATTTGCTGTCCTTTTATAGCATCTTAATTTGCTGTTTGGTTATACCATCCAATTATCTATATTACTTATAGTTACTTTAAAAAAGGTTTTACTGAAATATATCCATTTAAAAGTTCATAACTGGCTTGATTAAAAAACATTGTCTGAGCATACGGGTGTAAAATGGAAACCTTTGTAAGATCAATTTGAATGGGAATGTATACGTGTATTATAACTAGTTGTTTTGCATTGTAACTAAGAGTTTACACCTATCTGAGTTACCTTTGGTGTTTATATACTTGTATTTTAAGCACTGATGACAATGAAAGTTTAGAGTTCTCTCTGGGAATATCAATGCTACTCTACAGATCTTTTTAGTCAGTCATATGGTGCCTAAGAATGTTGAAAGTTGCAGTTTATATACAGCTAGACAGCAGACTACATTCTTAATCAACATACCTGCAGTCACTGCTGTGTAGAAAGTGACATATCAAGCAAATTGAAAAACACCAACATTAATTCCTAGCAGATATTTTTCTCTGGAAGCATGTGTTTTTGTTTTTTTTATAGCAATAAGTGGTATATTTAAAAAAATCTGAACACAAAAAGACTTCACAGGAAACCCAATTAAAGGTTTTTGTTTTGTACCAATGCATACAATTTGATACAGTCTGTATAAATATCTGCCCACCTTATGGTGACAGCCAGGTGTAATAGCGTATAGATAACACTGTACTGCAACCACACCACTTCCTCTATTATAATATAGTAACATAATAGAAAATCACTGCCCTAAAAATATGCTCTTTTTCAGCAAAAAGTATGGTACCTTATAGCTCACACATCATGTTATTAATCAGGGATTAGAATGGAAGGAATATGGGCTCATAGTATTGAAAGTGGTCTGCTTCCTGTGGTAACAGTGAGCTGGAGACAAAGAAGTGTCAATGTGCTTATGTAAGAATAGCTTATATTAATAAGGAAAGATTAGCTACATGTTCCTTTTCAGATCTTTGTCCTGTTTTAAAAAAAAAATAAAAAATCTAAAGATAAGTGCCTAAAATCAAGTTTAGCTAAACTTTTTGTGATGACACAGGATAACACAGTGTTAAGATACTACGGAGCATATTTATCTAGCAAAGAAGTAGATGAAAGAAAAAAAAAGCATTTCACCATTTTAGGCAGAGACGAAAACACAAACTCGGATGAAAATTTGTATTGGTTTGCATGGTAAAATAATTTCTGCTAGTTTTTAAGCAGTGAAAGTGCCCAATTTTGCCATGAAACATGTTTTCACTGCAGAACTGTACAATTTTGCCAAGAAAATACGTTAGGCCGCAAAAAAAGGGGGGATAAATGCATTTCATTATTCAAACGAAGACAAATTTTCGTTTTTGCCTGAAATGGTGTAATGTATTACCATTTTTCTACACATCTCAACTTGATAAGTATGCCACTATATTCCCCTATGGCACAATAAGTATTTTTACAGTATATCAATAAAAAAAAAAAAAAAAAGTTAGCATCATATTGACAGCATATAAATAAACTTTACATATCTGTGTAAGTAAAGGAAAGTGGGAGGTAGATAGGAAACAGTTGATATTTTCTGGAGCTCAAGAGAAAAAAAAGATAACAGCACCAATGTGAAAAGGAGAAGCAGGTAGAGGATCCAGAGGACCATGGTCAGCTTCTGAATTCTCTGATGCAGGAAGTGCTTAATACAGGTATGTCAAATGCTTAGTGCCCTGGGGTTTAATGACAGCAGCTGCTAATATCTAGTGGGTGTTGTGGCAGCTGGACAGAAACAATTTCAACATGCCTGATTTAAAGTAAAGGGGAAAGTCTCCTTATAGCACACATTCTCTTGTTCTAATGTCTATAATAGCCACTGTGTGTTTGGTAAGGGAAAGTGCAGGTCTCTAGTGAATAAGTGCTCAGAACAGAGAGAAAGCACTCCCCAACACCAAGATTTTCATAGACATACCAAGACAATACAGACTGTACAATAAACACTACTGTTAACAAGAAATGGCCGGGTGGCAGAAATATTGCTTTAACTACCTAAAAAAACAAAACACCAGAGACAAATTCTTCATATCTGCCCATATGAAAGAACAGAATTAATCATGCATGGCATGCTTGCAAAATTAATCCGCTAATTAGTACCACAGGGTGTGGTACAAACAATTAATGCTTTGGGCGTTAGCACATTCTGCAGTTACCCAAAGTGTTTACAGCTGTAACTGTACCTTTACACAGATAAAAGGGTACCTATCACATAGCAATATTTGCATAGAATTAGACATGTAAAAATATACAAGATTTAAGCAGCAGAAAAATACACAGAATTTATATTCCTAAATTAATCTTATTGGTGAGACAAGTCCTGTACCCTAAGTTGAAACGATAAGAAACACTCTACAGTAATACTAACTTTACAATGGTCTCTTGTATATTACATATGTATACACCTTTTAAATATTTATAGCAATATTTTACACATTTACACAACAGATTACAGTAACAGTGAACAGATGCAGCATGTCCTTTACATAAAACAACCAGCAGCTTTCTTTAACCAGTCTGGAAATTCTTTCCCATCTTTGGCCATCAATGATTTAAGAGTGACGAAGAACCTTTAAAAGCAAAACAGAAAGAGGTTTCAGGAAAAATGCCAATAGCTTGTGAAAAAAGTTGTATTATTAACAGTGTATCAGTATGAAATACAATAATTTGCTGGGTATAAGCATTCATGCTAAAAAAATCCCCTCAAAGCACTGGTTCTTGCTTGCTTGTTCCTTCACATCCTGAACATCTATGATGTCAGACACTCCCATTTCTATCCATCTTACTCCTTATTCTCTGCTTATGTTCCCTAACACCCCAATTCTCCTTTCATCTGTTTGCCTCTCCTTACTTATTTTTCCATGTTGCTTAGACACAGCATTTACCTGCATTTGCTCCCCAAAACCACATGGACCTTTTTGTGCTGTTCATTCCTGTAGCTTTCTGCCACTTAATGCCCCACCATTACTTTAATACCTGGTATCCATTTATCATTAACAGCGGCTGCTTTTGCTTGTTAATTATTCAGTATTTCTGCTTCCTTTGCCCATTGCATACTTGCCCTGCTACTACCTTTCTGATCTCTTCATATATGCAATCACACATAAATACAGGCATGCATATTTTGGTTTATCATTTGACTTCTACAAAAGCCCTATTAGACAGAAATTTTGCTTCTGTGCACTGGAGTAATGGTTGGGGGTGTAGTCAGTTGCTGTCAAAAAGCAGTGATTGTTGGGAGGGCAAGAGGATACTAAGCTTCAGAAAGTACACTGCATGAGCTGCAGGGGGGTATAAGGAAATTTTGCCCCTGCATCTTATAGTAAAATAGTCCTTAACAGGACTTTACTTTAGTCCTTTTTTTAACATAAAAACATTGAATTCTTGCTCCTCCCAAAACAAGCAGCTTTGCATACCACACACTTATACTGCCCTTTCTCATATTAAACCCTTCTCTCTTTCTTCCCTATACATATGGAATTCTATACCCCTTTATCTTCACCAGGAACATTCCCTTTCCACTCCTTATGGACCACTAGCACTATTTATATGTATATATTTTATTTTGTCCCTAGTTATTTAAGCTTATTATATGTATTTATTGACCAGTGTTTCAACACATTGTTATTAAGACTTATTACCCCTCTATCTGTGTTTGTAATATCTTCCTCCCACCTAGATTATAAGCTGTACAACACATTGTTATTAAGTCTTATTACCCCTCTATCTGTGTTTTAATGTTTTCCTCCCACCTAGATTATAAACTGTACAACACATTGTTATGAAGACTTATTACCCCTCTGTGTTTTAATGTTTTCCTCCCACCTAGATTATAAGCTGTACAACACATTGTTATGAAGACTTATTACCCCTCTATCTGTGTTTGTATTGTCTTCCTCCCACCTAGATTGTAAGCTATAGGAGGACCTCCAACCTCTTATGTCAACCACAAGCTGGCACTTAAACTGTTATATACTTGTGATATTTTACTTGTATTGTATAATGCGCTGCCTGTACTATATTTGTATTGCTGAATTGTACAGTGCTGCGTAAATTTGAGGCGCTTTATAAATAAAATTACATACATACTTAGAAATTTACCTATTTTGAGACATTTCCCTTTGTCCTTTCTTCACATTCAACATCTTGCAGTTCTATTACTTCAACTTTAGAATCCCTTCTCTCATGGCACACATTAAAAGGCACATGAGGATCCTCAAAATGTCCATGGTCATTTTCGTGGTAACCACTGTAGAAGGGAAAGCTACTGTGGGAGTTGTGGTTACATACAGAAGGGTGCACAGCAACAGTAACTGAAGCAGAGGCAGTCACAGTAGTTATAGGTTGGCCATATGCAGGTACTGATGCACCTGCTGGAGCAAATACAGTTTTTCTCATGTTATGGGAATGTGATCTCTGTCCTGATCTGTCCCTGGTACTAGGACCAGTATTTTCTTCAGTAGAAGAGGTGAATGCATCCCGTCGAGGTCTATATGGAGGTGGTCGTGAGCCATCTGTTGACTCCCACTGCTGATTTCTATTTGTCCGCCGTTGTTGTGTTCGAGATTCTTGGCTGGTCTGTGTCCTTTTATTTGCCTGTCTGTTATTTTGTTGTACCACCTTCAAATATAAAATAACACATCCCACATTAAAAAAAAAAAATATAACAAAAACAAAACAGCAGTATGAAATTAGCATTAGGTCTGTTGCTGGCATAAATAAATCACTAGGTGTGGAATACTGGTAAAGTATCCTACTTGTAAGGTTAATTATTTACTTTTAAAAACTTTAGCTTATCTATAGTTTAGCCTTCAATGGGGGCAGTGCTCCAGTATCAGTCATTATTTGCAAAATACAGCAGATCTGTCCTATTTTATGGCTAGCGGCAGATTCAGACTGAAGTTGAATGATGTTTTGTTTTATTCATTCCTTTAAAGAGAGAGGGAGAATCAATCCTGTTCCCTGAGGTCAAGGGCTAGAAACATTTTGCTAGATTAACATTGCTGCTATCATTGCAACACAGATGAAGTTTTTGGACATCCCTAACAAATACCACAGAGGAAGGTACAGAAAGGTAAATGTTCAGATACAGATATTGCCAGATACTTACAGCAATCAACCGGGCTAATGTGACCCTGGCCTTAAATAATGAGGTAGAAGAGATACACAGCAAAAGCAAAGTAACTAAAGCCTGCAACAATTCTGTATCTAACTTTTCCAAAAGGTAAAATAATAATGAAAACTGTATACACCAGTGATGCCCAACCTACAGCCCGCGGGCCAGCATGAATCCTGAAATCTGAAATGTTGCATATAAGTGTGAATTCGCCAGCTAAAGACAGTTGCAATAGACTGTTACTGTCGCAGTTGCGTCTTTATAATGAGAATATTGTCACAGTCGCGACTTTACTATGGAAAATTGTAGCAGCTATTACTTTAAAATTTATTGTGATTTTAAAAGTCGTGACTTTGAAGTGGCCCATGACAATTTTATATGGCCCCCGGGCCAAAAAAAGGTTGGCCATCACTGGTCTACACAGCAATATTTACACTGAAATGTCAGCTGTACAAATAAATTTACTATGTGACTGTCATAAAAAATGCTGTCTCTAGAAATGGACAGTTTTGTTTAAAATGTATGCACATTAGAAGCAAACCACTTATTGGCTTGATAAAATGCCAATACTTTATGTAGTATGTTTTAAACGTATCATTCACAGTATAAAAGTACGTACAGTGGTCCTAGGAAAGACTGGGTTTCTTGTGGCTTCCACGAAGACTTGATGAGCTGGTGCTCCAGAGCACTGCTGGGCATCATACTGATAAAGCTCTTCACTGATTCCTGAAACAGTGGTTTGAGAACTGTATTCTGAATCCGAGGAATCCGACCCATTGTGTATCTGCCTGGGAAGCACGGGAAATCTTACAATATTTGGTGGTGGGTCTCGAGGAGGAGGAGGTGGAGGAGTGGGAAGTCTATCTCTTCCATCAGTTGGAGAGACCTAAAATAATACTTTATATTTAGATTTATCTGCATAAATTGACAATATTAATGTATATATGTATAGGTCTGATAACTGAAATAGGTAAGAAGCCAACAGTTGCCTTTTTTTTTGTATCTTTGATGATTGTGCAACATACATACATACATACAGACACATATATACTAGGGCTGGGCCGAGGGGTAGGTGGCCGCTTAGGGTGCTGTTGGATGGGGGGCACTATCTTGGTGCTCACACTCCCCCAGCAATGTTTTTAACTTCCTGTGATCGGCAGGAAGTTGAAGGAAGTGCTGGGGAGAGGAGTAAGACCCCTGCACACTGCCAGTACTACTATGCCGTGGTGAAGATGATCTAATTCTAATCGCCTGAGCTCCCAGACAGAGTAGTGCACAGAGGATAAGAATCAGATCATCAGGCTGCCTCTATGTAGAAGCGCTACTAGCCTACTAAGCAGTGCAGCAGGCTGAGAGTAGGATTATTACTCAGCCTAGTATGCCAAAAAACCTTGGCCTGGCCCTGACACACACACACTCAGGTAATGTTAATTTTAAACTGAACATAAATATGTTGCACTGGAAAAATACATTAAGGTATGTCATAAAATTAATTTTACAAACCTCAGGATAAGGCCCAAAGAATGAAAGAAGAACAGGAAGTAGCACCAGTCCATTTAACACTCCGAGGAGGGTTAAAATTGCCAGGACAGCAAAAAAATACCTAGGGGAAAAAGAGATCAGTGCATGACTTAAGTGTATTATTTTAGGTAGTACTTAATTTGGTAGTGCACTGTAGACAGTGTATTGTCACTTTCAACAACATGCAAACAATTATGTAGCAAACGCACAAAACCACACAAAAAGTACAAAACACATTAAAAATTATCAAAACTATTGTTTTTACCTTGAATGCTACATTCCACCATTCAAAAAGTAGTTAAAAGAAAAGAAAAGGTTACATTGTTAAACGACAGCAAGTCACAATAAACTTCAACTATTCGTAGAGATGCTACGCAAGAGGTAAAAATATGAAATCTAAAATGAATAAGCAAATAGAGCACAAACACAATAGCAGCCCTTCCTCCACTTTCCCTATTTAGCCAGGACCCAGAAGATAGAAACAAATGAATGAAAGAAGTAGAATTTAAACTACTTAGTCGAAGAAGGAAAAATGCCACATCTTCAAGTGGCAAATACACTGCGAAACACACATAAAACCTACTGCCCAATATCCAATTAAATCACTTGTTTCATCAGTTTAGAATTTTTTTTTTATTCCGTTTTTCCCTTTCACCTCATAAAAATCAGTGTGGTACACTTCTCTGTATAGTTTGCTGCAAAAAAAAAAAAAAAAAAAACACCTTTTGGAACAAGGGAAGCAGCTTTGTGTAAAAGAATGCATTCCATTCTGTGGTATGCCCCAGCACTGAACAGAGTAAAAGCTCCCACAAAGGCCGGGCTGCATTGCAGGCTAATCTTTTGTTGATCAATTTAGCATCTCTGAATACTCTTGTTTTGAGTCAGCCAATTCAAACATAAAGGCTGCAGCAAAGGGGGAACAAGGAAAGTGCACAAGTGGATGCTGTTTCCCACCACTGAGGCTTTCCAGTCAAGGATTATTTAATAAGACCAATGTAATTTGTCAGGGGAAAAAAAAAAAAAATGACTAAAATAGGGCTTTTATTTTACACTAGCGAAGAGTTGCTGAATGTTAGCAGGTTACATTACCATGCATCCTTTAACACCCAAAAAACGTACAGGTGCAGCTGAACAGCAGCTGGGAGGCCGCAATTTAGACAAGCTTCGCTTACTCCTAAGTGTAAGGAGAAACTTAAACAATTTAAGCTTTTTACCTCAAAAAGAGTAAAGCAAGATTTCTACATTTTTTTTTCATGGTAATTTGAAGATTAGATGGCTCTAGTTCTTGCCAGTATCAGTACAGAAACCTATTTATATGGCTAAATTGAAGTGCACAACGCTCTCAAGAACAAGGAATGACCTTTTTTTTTTTTTTTTTAAAATAACGTTTACAGATAAAGTAACCCAACATATATCACAAGCAAAGGGTATGGTGCCCCTTGAAGTAATCATCAAATCTTGTCAAGAAAGATAGTTGGTTATTTATTAATGAGCTTGATGTCAATCTACACAAATAAGTATGTGGAACACAAACAATTAATCCCAACTTCCTCCAGATGGAAGTTATGAAAGAAACCGGAACACGGTGTTAATAGCAGTTTGGCACACATTTCATGTTTTTCCCTTTTTTTTAATTAAAACACACAGATATCCTGGCTCTGTAAACAACTTTTAAATCTTAACTCCATTAGCAATATCAACAACCCAATGTCCTCTTTAAATGTAAACCAAGAAAAACTGGAGACTTAGATTGTATCAACAACAGGCTTTAAAAACATTTGCATGTCATCCATCTTACTCTAGAATAAAAAATATGATTAGATTGCTGTCTTCTTTGCATATACACTGTCTGCCAATTTACTCCATTTTACTAAAGCAGATCATTGAGCTAAATCTTTCTAACTTTCCACAAAAGCTTTGGAACACTGGTAATCCCCTGGAACAATGGAATCGCTTTTGATCATTCTACATCTATACTAGGAAAATAAATAGGGAAGGCAGCGGCTAGAAATGCATCAGTTCTAAGGTGCTTATTTTGCAAGAATTTGTACACTTTTTGAATTGCCTCAAAGTAATTAGTGTTAATATGCACAAAACAGCTGAAGCAAATTCGCTTTGAACGCCAAACAATTATTTGTCTTACAATCTAAACCAACAAAAATTGCTGAACAGTTATATTTACACTGGTGTTTATGGAATACATATAAATGACAATATTACAGAGGAGTGAATCCCTTGTTGTATTTCTTTTTCTAACACGCACCATTTCTTCTGCCCATCCTCCACTAGTTTTGGTTTGCCTTTCAGGCTTATTCTTGTGTACCATGGCAAGTCTGCTACAATGAACCAGTGTTACTTTTCAGATTAGTCATTTTAGAGAGCTCCGCAGGTCGATTGGAATAGAAAGGGATCTATTTCACTGCACTTATCAAATTGCCTTAAAAAAGAAAACTTACACAGAGCTGACAAACTTACTTTCTTAATTAAATCTGAAAGAATGCAGTCTCGCATTTAATTATCGACAGAAACCTAAAAGTTATGTTCCTTTTCAAATGGAGATTGATTAATTCTGCTTAGATTAGTCTTTAAAACAATTACAATTCCCCAGAGT
>WMED01011218.1:977-15369 GCA_019650415.1 Pipa parva | reverse complement strand
ATATATTTTATTTTTTTTTTCTTAATATATATATTGTTTTCCCATCAGCTGTGCATAAATTCTTCTCTAACCCTTTGGTTGCTGAGGACATGTTTACATTTTATGTAAACCAGTGTTGTATTTTACTGTTGATCTTTAGATGTTCAGCAGTTTTATGTGCTGGACAGTTCCTGGAAGGTGACATATACAAGCTGCATTACACTGAACAGTAACTGTACAGGGGCTCAGTGTCCTGGAGATGGGATGCTGACTGGTTACTGTGCAGGGGCTCAGTGTTCTAGAGATGGGATACTGACTGGTTACTGTACAGGGGCTCAGTATCCTGGAGATGAGATACTGACTGGTTACTGTAGAGGGTCTCAGTGTTCTAGAGATGAGATACTGACTGGTTACTGTGCAGGGGCTCAGTGTTATAGAGATGGGATACTGACTGGTTACTGTACAGGGGCTCAGTATCCTGGAGATGAGATACTAACTGGTTACTGTACAGGGTCTCAGTGTTTTGGAGATGGGAGACTGACTGGTTACTGTAAAGGGTCCCAGTGATCTGGAGATGGAATATTGACTGGTTACAGTATAGGGTTTCAGTGTTCTGGATACTGACTGATATGGTACAAGATCTCAGTGTTCCTGAGATGAGATACTGACTGGTACTGTACAATATGTCAGTGTTCCAGAATTGGGATCCTGACTGGTAAGTGTAAAGGATCTTAGTGTTCCTGAGATGGAATTCACTGCCAATTGCTGCCTCGCTTTTTTAACCATTCGCAGCTATACAAGTTTTCTGGAGCGCTCTGTGTATCTTAGAGCAGCTGATAGTAGTCGTTTATATAGAAGCAGGTGTTTGTTTTGGAGCTGGGTAAAAAACATGTATTTATAGTTTTTATGATTTCTAGTATAAAGCAAAGTAGGTTTAGTACAGAGGTTCAGTAAAAGTTTGCACTAAGAGAGACCATTAAAACTCAAATAATAATTTCAAAGCCAGTTGTGGAATTAAAATTTATTCGTCATTATTTACATACGTATCATGTTAAAAATAAATAATTTTTTTGCCTAAATGAGTCAGAACTGGAACTTTTTTCTCCCAGGGACTGCAAAGAATTACTTGTGTAAACCAAATATTTTTGTTTTAATTGAATATGCATAGAATGTGTTTGTATGGCTGGCGCTATCACAGTGTAAGAGGAACACATTATTTATACATAGGAAGCTGTTTATTTAAAGCAAACAAAGCAAATAAATGATTAGGAAGAAATGTGTTTTTAGGATAATTCCAGGGGCAACTATCTTTCTGATACTGCTCTACTTGATTTTCGGATTTATAGCGGAAGGGGTGAATCCATAATTTCACCCGGTGTACTACTGATGTCTTAATTATTGCAACTATCTGTCTGTGTACCCTTCAATCCTTTTTTTGCAAACATTTGCAATGATTGCCAGTTTATTTACAGCTCCCTCTCTTTCTCTGCAAACCAAAAATATAATATCAAGTTGCATGTCTGGTCCAGGAGCTGATTTCTTTTTAGACAAGAGATAACACACAGATATGTAGCACTCACTTACCAAATCAAACCATATGCTGAAACCTTTTTAAGACTTTTTAGCGCTTACTAGCTTTGATGGAATTTGTAAGCAGTGCACTAACTGCACAAAACTTTTTCTCTTGGGAAGTGTTCCGGGAGTTCTGAAGCTCAGGAAATCCATGATGCACCAACACAACATTATCAAAGTGCAAATTGTCCCATAGATGTTTTAGAATTTGCAACAGTTACTTTCGAAAGTAGGCTGGCAACATAAAATAGTAATTATCTACTAACGAAATGAATGTAAAAAATAACTGGTGACTTCTGGACACTATTCAGCAACAAAATGGTGACATTGCCTGTTCTTATATTATACATGTATGTTGTCTGTGTAAAGATGTCAATTCATGACAATACACCTATTTACATTAAATTTACTACATTAAGCTACCATTCCTGTATGCCCAGAAAGAAGTTTGTGACAATTCATATCATCGCCATGACGATATGCAGTTCAGTGAATATGCAGAATTGAATTCTCTGCAATACAGACGAATTGTATTTATAACGAATTAACTTCGACAGGTGACTTCACTCTTTTATGAATAACCCTCTCCCAGTGTGTAACATTAGTCTTTCCCTTTATAGACCCAGAGTAACATAACTATTTCCTTATGTTATAAACTTTACATGAATTTATTACATTTCCCAGTAGACTCCTGCTACGATGGCTATGGAACTAAATATATTGTTGCAAATCATTTTGTGAAATTAGTCCAGCTGCACACACCTAATCAAGTCGCAATAATAGCTACATTACTTATTCTGCTAATACTATTTACAAAAATGTAATTTACATCTGCATGTATCTTTAATAAGCAGTTTCTTCTGCAAACTGTTTAATTAAGAATGCAGAATTCAGAATTCCCCCCTGATTCCAGGATTACCTATGTATGCCTGTGTTATTATATTGTACTGACCAATTCTGTATTTGAAAACAATATGTTTTTAAGTATAGATTTCAAATCAGGTAAAACACCGATTTCAAGTTATTGCTTGGCAGTCACCCAGTGATTAAATATCACAAGCCAATTTATAATTATAATTTGGCCATTGGGCAGTTTTACTAAAGTCTATGAATGAGATACACTTTTTCTCTGTAGATTAGCAGATTAATTTGTATAATAGCTCTAGCACATATTAAAGGGACACTATACCCCTATTATCTTCAAGGTCCATAATACAATTATATGAACATTAATGATAATGTTAAATTTAGCCCTTAGTTACAATGTGTAAGGTTTATAGTGGTAATACAGTTGTGTTTTATAATCTCTGGTAAGGTACTGCTAAACAGAATTTTCCTACCTCTGTCTTTGTGGCAAAAGTAAAGAACTACTCACCATTCACTTGCATTGCAACTGCTTGTCAATAGCACAAGATATACAAAGATGCCTATGTCTTTACTTCCAGGGACTCATTCTGAGAAGTCTGAATAGTCACGTCGAGTTATGAAGTCATATCTATTTGCCCCTTCTCCATGTTCGCTTTTTGAGCAAACTCTCAGAAGTGGCAAATTACGCAACTAATTCAGGCATCTGCAATAGTCCCAAATCTATGGAGCTCTTCACATCACTCTGTGTGTGCATGCACAGGTAATTGTACTATGAACTAAGCAGAGGAGTGGTGTGAAGGTGCAAATGCGACTAGGTGTACTGCTCCAAATTGACCTGTTTGACTTCACCATTTCAAAGTGGTGAATTGGGGGGGGGGTTGATGGCAGGGCTCCATTGTTGCATAAGGTGACTATTCCTTCAAAAGTGACAATGACAAATGCAATTAAGTGGCAACATGACCTACAGACAAGGTGACATAGAAATAGAATATTCACAGAAAACAGTTAGTGGGATATGATGAGAGTGATGTCACTTCCTTTCACTTGTCAAATTCATCTCACTCCGCACGACTTCTCATCCTACTTCCATCCAACTGACTACACCACACTACGCATCGGATAGCATTTGCCGTTGTCCGCCTGTTTGACAAGTGTATTCTCTGCTTAGCCAACACTGAGAAGTGAATTTGCACCTATTTTGGTAATGCAACTCAATTTGTAGTGAGGTGAATTTACCCTTTTAAAAATGTGTCCTCAGTCCCTTCACTTACAGTCTTCAATGCAAATGAATAGTGAGGAGTTCCAAGCATAGTGTATCATTGTCTCTAGAAAGGGTTTAATTTATCCACTGCCCCTGCAGGGTCTGTTGGCTTGCATCTGATTGGAGTTCATGTTGTGCTTGTTCAATCAGCACTGAACCTTCTGATTAGTACAGTTGGTGATAAACTGTGAAATGGAAGGGTTAAGGTAATGTAAGATGTTTTCTAAAATGTTTACATATTTTATATATTTTTTCAGTTACAAACATGGATAAAAAAGCACAGACATTGCATTTTATGTATATTCATACATAGGCCCTTTAAAAGCAGCAGATAGCGGTCAGTAAGAACTGTTACACTGCATTTCCAATAATAATCAGTGTAGGTAGGTTAAAGATTACAGAAATAAATAATATGCTTTATGCATCACAGCTCAGCCATGCTATCTTCTGTCTGTGTACATGAATATACTGCCTATTCTATAGGCATTGGAGTAAAAAAAAAGTATTTATAAAGGGGCAAAAAGGTCAATTTATAACTTGTTCTCACCACAACATTAAATCATTGTCTAATTTTCCTATCAGTATGGATTAAAGTTTATAACCCTTTTATTAAGGTAGTGCTGCTAAGCTTCTGACCTGATATAACAATGATTCCCTATAATGCATTTTGGGCGGCCAGATCATCAAAAATACAAACTATCAACAAATAAGTAAAAAAAAAAAAGCTAAATTAGCAAATTAATAACACAAATCTGGAAACAGGGTTATCATCCACCAAGCCAAGTTACAAGTAACTAAGCATAAAATGTCTAGTAATCAGCACAAAGGATGGCTTGTGGTATGAGATGACATGAGGCCACTAATTATTTCCTCTTCTCCATTACCCAGTAGGGTAGTAGGAATATGTCATTGGTTTCCTGGAAAGATAGAAGCCTTGTGTTAGACCAGGGGTCTCAAACTCGTGGCCCGTGGTCAAAATGCGGCCTGCAGGACACCAGTTTGCGGCCCCCACCTCTACATCACATACCTGTTGTGTTGCGGCCCGGGATCAGCTAATTTTGTTTCATGCGTCCCTGGGGGAAGTCGGCTGCCTGCCTGGAAAATGTCATAAGGTGACAGCCGACTAGGAGCATGATGGGAGAGAGAGTTCTTTCTGGGGCCAACATGAAGCCTGCACTGTAACCCGGAATCAGTAAGGTGCCCTTCTCCCTGCGCATTTCCATTCTCCAAGAGCTAGCATCCGTGAATTGCCGGTCCTCCCTGTGCGTTTCCACACTGTTAAAGCCAGAATCAGTGAGCTGCCGGCCCTCCCTCTGCGTTTCCACACTGGTAAGTGAAAATCATTGATCTGCAGTTGCTTTATCATATAAGTATGTATAAGAAATAAAGTGCAGATATTAATAGATAAGAAATTGAAAAGAAGCGCAAAAAAGAAAACAAAAATAGTGCCTTATCAAAAATAAATGGTCAGAGTCAGCAAGGAAAAAAACGCCACCAGGCAAATCATTGAAATAGAATCTATTCTATTCTATTTCTTATACATGTGCTTATATGATACTTACTTACTTTACCATCTATCCTTTATGGAGGCACCATTATGAGTTTTTAGCCCGGATTGGACTATAATGTTTGGACATACTAATGATCCCCCTGATTTCTCTCCTCCCACCACGGCCACCAATGCTAACGATTAAAATAAACCCCAATGGCCCCACACATTCCCACAATACTCCCACACACCCCAGTGACCCCTCAATACCCCTCCAGTGGCCCCACAATACACCCCCAGTGTCCCCAGCTTACCCCGCCAGCCATAAAATGTACCCCCAATTATAATAATAATAAAAAAAATCGCAGATGCGCTAGTAGTCCATAAAGCCGCACATTGCCAGGCAGAGCCGCACATTGCCCCACAAAGGTGCTACTTTCCCCAGCAGATGCAAATCACCCAGCAGAACTGCATATTAACCCCCACAAAGCCGCTGATTGCCCCGCAGGGCCATGTATTGTTTTTAATCCGTTGTTTTCTTGTGGAAAACCTGATGCGGCCCAGACTCTACCTCCAGCGGCCCCCGGGTAAATTGAGTTTGAGACTCCTGTGTTAGACTATATGTGGGCAAAATGAGAATCAAGGGCTTTGCAGATAACAAAGGCCAATCTCACACTACCTCATGGATCAGAGGAAAGGAAAGTGGAGCAGTTCATTGTTTTTATTGACGGGTTTGAGGGGCACATTTTTAAAAAGACCCTCAGTACTTAGAAGAACAAGGTCTCAACTCCTCTGTATTCAAGCAAGTAGGGAGTAGGGGGGTCTAAGGACAGGGGGAATGTTAGTTTTGTTTTCAGGGCCCCCAACTAAAAACAAGTTACAAAGTGACTTGTTCCCAGCTAAATTTATTTATTTGTAGCCACTCAACCCACCAAAGCTAGGGAGGTGGGGGTCAGTGACTGATCCTATTTAAATCAATGGATTCTTTTAGGCAGTTTTTACCTGCAGAAAAATATCTTTTATTTTTTTTTTAATTTTCCTGAAATCATTATCTTTAACTCTATCATGAACTTTATCTGAAATGTGCTCAGAGACACCTATTTCTATTTTTCTAACAACAGTTGCCTGTATATTTGATACTTGGAACTGTCCAATATTTTGTATTGCATGGCCCTAAGCTTGAAAGGATGATTATTGTCTTCACTTAGAAACTGCATTACAATAAAAGCGAGTGTTTGCACTATATGCCATTCTGAAACCTAACCTTTCTACAAGTAAGTGCTAAAGTTGTAGAATGATAGAAATGATTACCACAGACAACTTGGAGAGAGCTGTATTGTACAGTATTGTAGTTTTAAAGGAGAACTATAGTTCTAAACTGATGGATCTAGAAGTAGTACACTTTAAGGGGGTAATTCATCAAGCAGCGAAGTGAGCTACAATGCGTTCGGCTCACTTCGCTAATAGTAGTATGTGCATGCTGATGTCCTGTACGCGGACATCAGCATGCGCATTAAAGGGATTCTCAGCGAGAACAAAAGAGTTGCCTCGCCGGGACGGGAATCCCTTTAATGCGCATGCATCACTTTGCTGCTTTATGAATTACCCCCATATATTAGTGATCAGTATTCACCTGACGATTCTCAGTTCAGGATCATGAGGTGAAAACTGCTGGCTGCCTCTAGTTTCCGCCCCCTTTATGTAACATGTACCGCGTCATATTACACGCCCCCCTGTATGTGATGTGTACCATATCATAGTGCCCGCGCCCCTGGCTCAGTTCACTGACCTTGCGTATATGCAGAATACAAAAAGAAAAAATGATCTGCACATGTTCTTTCTGTTCAGTGAACTGAGCCACGGGGGAGGGTACTATGATGCGGTACGTGTCACATACAGGGGGAGGAAGCGAGAGGCAGCTGGCAGTTTTCATCTTACGATCCTGGGCTGTGGATCATGAGATGAAAGCTGATCTAGCAGCTTTTTGATCCAATTTTTTTATTGGATTTTTTCGATGGGAAAATAGCTATACTTTACATTAGTACTTTGGCTAATTTTCCATTGAGAAATCCAATTGAAAAATTCAGTCAAAAAGTTTCAAAAGCTAAAAAACCAGTCGAAAAATATCGACCGATATTTACTGACCAAATAATGAGACTTACAGGGAATAAACTCAAAAAGGCGTAGTCGGCCTTTTCGAGTATAGTAAATTTCGCCATACAGTGTGAAGTAAGTTTAAAAAACAGTTCTCCTTTAAGATCTTAGAAACACTATAGTTATACTTGTACAGTATATATGTGTCTTTTTGCAGGGGGTTACAGGGGGTACTGCTTTGGGTCCCCCATCAAGCATGGGAAAACCAGTTTGGGACCCAGCTTGATAGTTAAATGCAGGTTTGTAAGTAAATACAAATGAAGACTATGGCTTCCTGGGTACTGATCATTTTAAGTGGACAGTATGCAAAGGTAACTAGGTTCTTTAAAAACCTGTTGTTCCCCATTTGTCAGATTGTAGCGGACCCTATGATTACTGATGGGGACCCAGTCCTTTTGTATACTGGGAAAGTTAGCAAATAACAGAAATGAATAAAACTGTAATATCTAAATATCCATGAAACGATGTAAACAACATTAAAACTGAACCTGCCTAGTTATTTCTATGGTTCAGAAGGAGAACACAACAGTCTATTTTTTTGTTCCATTCTTATAATTGTTTGATTACTAGGCAATTGTCCAGAACAATTATTCCATAATCGTGTCTGCTCAATTTTTGAAAGGTCAGAAACGTGACACCTTGCAAACAAATAATTTAGCTTGCTACAGTATATAATCCATTTAAATTAGCACTCTGTGCATGGTTTTATTTAGAGGGTGTAATAAATCCAAGCAATATCTCTTAACAGAACCAAAAGTTTTTAAGCTTCTAAATAAACTTTAATGACAAATAATATAATTATCTATGCTTATACTATAAATAGTATATTACACAGTCTAATCAACATTGGTAGCAAATGAGTTGATCATTCAGGACTGTTTGACTGTACTAATTATCTGCAAATATCAGCCAAATGTGGCTAGTATCTGTATAGAAACATTTCCCATTGATCCAGTCTTTTGGATATTGGCTCAAATGGCCAGATCTCAGTATATATACTTAATGTAAACAGTATCATTCACCTTTTTTGGATTATTAGCATGTTGTAGTAGTGTTCTAAGACAGTTTGCATTTGATTTTGCAGTTTTTGAATATATTTCCAAACTTTTTGTATAAAACTCTTAATTCTTATGTAGATTTTTACTTGCATTCATATGGTCTTCTTGTTGCTTGGGTCAAGTGCAGTCTGGAAGAAATACAATACAAGGCCAGATCTTAAAGATAAGTAATAAAAAAATGAATAGATATTTTTTGCTGACAAGGAAGAGTGACCATCAGCAACCTAAAAGAAAAACTTTAGTCAAACCAAAAAACTGAAGCAAAAAAAGAGTAAAATTATCCAAAAACACATATATTATACTGCTGATTACCACAACACTCTAAAAACTTCTTTCAAGGGGAACAAGAGCCCTTTAAGACACAGAAGGGAAAGTGAGAGGTGAGAAATATGATCTTCACATTGTACAGTGTTTGTATTTGGTGTCATCAAGTTACATCTTGATCTACACAGTTGCTCTCACATAGAAGAAGCTAAAGTTAACAAGTTGCATGTATAACCTTGTTTCAGACAGCATCACAGTTTGTTGTTTGTTTTATAGTTGGTTCTGTTGACTTAAGCAATATTAATATGCTCCAGCTGACTACAAGCTGCTTGGAGAATGTTCCACGTCTCTGATCAGCTAAATGTTGATTCAGAGTTGATATGAATATGGAACCTTTATTAAAATGGCTTGGACACAAGGAAACACATGACAGAAGAATATTTCATTGCTTAAGTAGTTAATGCCTCTGAGCTATAAATAGTTTCGGTATGCCTACCTGACTGGCTTGACAAATGACAGCAATGAGAGATGTCTACAAGGTTCTATTATATTGATACCAGATTATCTATTAAAATTAGGTATGCTTAAAAATTCAATTAGTGTGGCTGCTATAATGGCAATTAATTGTATTTAAAATGTTCCCTGTTTTATATGTGTCTTTGTGCATGTCCCACCTATTCATCGTATTCTGCCTATTCATCAAGCATTGAAGTCTGTTGCAGTAGCAAATTCGGCAAGGTGTATTGTGTCGCATTCATCAGTTTTACTTTTCCAGATTAAAGTGGCGATTTAGGTTTCTGATGGCAGGGCTGCTACTGTGCGACTGACTGCAAGAGATGGCAAATGTCACATCTTTGTTATGGGAATATTTTCTTTACCAGATAAGAAGTAGAGAATATCAGCTTAGGAGAATTTACTTACTGACAGTTAAATTCTCACGTTGATGAAAAAGCCCCTTAGTTCAGTTGTTACTATGATAAACAGAAGGATAAAATAAATATATATTAATATAACATGTGCTATATTTTCAGCCTAATGGGTCAGATTTATCAAACTGGGATAATTCTGGGAAAACTAATTGCTAGATAGTCATGAGTATGTTCAATTGATTTCTACTGATTGTTTTCTGGTGACTAACATGGAACGATTCATTTGTAGCGGGATTGCTCCAGTTTTGTCTTGATATACATGACCTAATGACATTTAGATTGTTTTTCTCTGTAGCAGTTAATGAAGAACAGTTATCTTGCCTAAAATATATTTTTGCATCTCCTAAGTACCCAGCTATTATGGGCCACTGCTGGGCTAAACTACTTAACAGTTACTAGCACTGATGTGGCACATTAACTATTTGATGAATTACAACCTTGGGGATGTGCATCAGAGGTCATATACAAATACAGATTATATAGAACAAAAACATCTGCAGCTGAGATTGGTCAATCATGGCCACGGGTGCCTAAGGGCTCTTTAAATTAATCAATTCTAATATATGAAATTAATAAAAACATGGGTGCGGCTTTCCTCATTGAACATAACATGACTTCATTCAGAGAGATCACTTTGTTCAAAATGTTTATCCATCAAGGCTTCTACCACAATTTATTATATTTAGGGGGTTATTCACTAAAGTCCAAATTGTTGTGTATAGGTGCGAATTCGCCAGATAAAGAAAGCTGCAATAGGCTGCTACTGTCGCAGTCGCATCTTTGTAATGAGAATATTATGGGAAAATTGTCGCAATCTTAACATCAAAAAATTATTGCGACTTTACAATGGGGAAATTGTAGTGGATTTGCTATGGGAATCCGCTGCTTGCGAATTCAACTGTCAAATTTGTACCTTAGTGAATAACCCCCTATATAATTTATTACATGCAGTACAATATTCATACATATATGTAAAGCTCTCTGACATTGATGACCAGTTTGTTTATTGGGTATTTGTAGGGAATAAAGCACAGCTAATAGATTTTTTATTTTTGGCGCCATTGAAATAAGGTCCCCCGAAACCCATCCTAATTTGTAATATGTACCTGGAGCACCCTGAATCAACCTGACTTGACATTAATAGTGTAATTCTTTTTACTACCTTTGTTAGCTTTCATTCCAGGGGAGTAACTATAGGGGTTGCAGCAGTCAAGGTTGCAACCAGGCCCCAGTCCTTCAGGAGTTCATACCATGTCTACTGCAAAATTATAAGAAATATGGTACCTTTTAAATAAAACAAGTAAACCTGTACATTTGCCTCTTAGACCAGGGTCACACTGGCTGTTTTGTAGCTGAGCTGTTTTTAACTGGACTCCTTATTGTCTATGATCCTAAACAAAATAGCCTGTTTGGATTATCCCTCAGGAAACAATGGATGATATTTTCTGGCTCAGCTACAAAACAGCCAGTGTGGCCCTGGCCTTAGAGCTCCATTTACAAGCATAGCTTTGCACTTTTGCTGGTGCTGTAACCCATAGCAACCAGTTGGGTGCTTTGTTAAATTAACCCAACTGTAGTAAACTGATACAAGCTAATTAATGATTGGTTACTATGTGTTTTAACAGCAGAGCAAGTCTATACCTATGTATTATCTGTTAGTATATTTTAGGATGAGAGGCAGTTCTTAGAAATCCCCCTCTATTAATGTGTAGGCTTGGAGTGATACAGTGCATAAATGTTGCTCTAGTGAGTCCTGGAGACTCATAGGACTGAACATTTAGCAGGTTATGTAGGACTCTTCAGAGAATTAACTAAACTGTAGCTAATGCCACCATGTAAAATGTCAGTAGGGCGGGTGACTTTGAGTAGGTGCCTGGCCATTGTTCACAGGTATCTTACTGGGTACCTCCTGTTGAACACTTGGGTGTGTTGAAGCTGCAGATAGAGTGCATATCATTGTCTTCCATGTTCAGTTATCAGACATCTACTGCTGCTTCTCTCTGCTCAAAATAAACAATGATGATGTTGTTTTATATGAACTTCTAGCATCCAAAAGCCAATGTTCCCAAATGTGTGCATGGGCTACATTACTCTGAGAGCTACCTTAGAGTGGATACAATGAATATAATGGACCCTAGCAGTAGCACTGAGTATTGTGAGGACTATAGGCTTGTGATGTTAAAGAATATTATTTAAAACTGTAATTTGGTGGATATTTAAAATAGAAATGTCACCTTTTTTGATATAGTCATTCATTTTTCTTTATTACAGTTAAGCTCTTGTCATCTCTCATACATACAACCAATATTTATTGTTGTACCTAGACTCCCCTTTTCCATTCATTACTCATTCATTTTCCTTTCAGTCTTTCTGCCAGGCATTTAAAGCAGCACAAAAGAAAACAAACAAAGCAACAAGCCATCCCCTTACTAATTCACAGCAATGAACCGTGCAGAGGTCATTGCCCCAAGGTCTCGTCTGTCTGAAGAACAATATGAAACAACAGTGCAATGGTTGGTTCAATATTGTTTGCTCATACAGAAGAGAGAAAAAATAATAAACGGGGAACTGAATAAATCAATTCCGTAATATTCAGAATAACTATATCATCGAGGGTGCCTGGCACTCACCTAATATTTTATGCAGAGAAAACCGATTGCTGAAATTATTCAAAAGTACATACCGAGTGGATATTTCCTTGTAACTCTTCTACTTTTACTATACATCTTACTGAGGCAGGACAGAGCTATCTTAATGTTAACAAGACAAACTAAAAATAGTTTTACCAGTGTCATTTCAATGGTAAAAGGCTGATAACAGTTTTCTTTATTAAAAAAGTAGTTTTACTTTAAATTAGATTAGATTAGATTATTTATTGTCACTGAATAAGTAAATAACATACAAATCAGCGAGATTACATAGCGTCGTAATATATAAATAGGTAACTATAGCAATAAATAAGTATAGATATAAATTACATTAAGTGCATCCTGTGTAATAAGCATAGTAAAATATTTGTAGGTTGAGGTAGATAAAATAAGCATATGTGCATATTATAAATAGTTGTTAGGTGAGGTATATATATATATATATATATATATAGGTAAACATATATGAATATGGGGGAATAGAAAAGGGGGTGGGGCAAGTACGGCTAAGGGTGCGACAGCAAGTGGGTGAGTGAGCCAAGACAGTGGAGGTATAGGTGCATGACAGTTATGGGCAACCAGACAGAGAAAGGTTCAATTTAATGATGGAGTCCGGGAAAAAACTCTTCCTGAGTCTGTTTGTTCGTGAGTTTAAACATCTGTATCGCCTTCCAGAAGGGAGTGGGGTGAAAAGTCCATGGTTAGGAATACACAGTTTTCCTTTTGAAGAAGCATAATACTTGCACAGGAGTAGTTCTATTATAATAGAAATTATATAAGACTTATATTGTTTTCATAAGCAAATTGCACTGACATACTGTGCAGAGGTCAGTGGGGTCTACTAAGAAGTACTTATTACAACTATGGTGAGTGAAGGTTGGGCCAAATTTAATCTTCCATATGGGCTGTCTGCTGACTGTGTCCACTGTAAGCTGGTGCAATGTGATAGACTTGGCACCTTCACTTGCATCATTTACCATTTAGAATCTCATTAACAGTCCTCCAGACTAGCTTGAGTTTGCACTTAGTTTGTAGAAGAGGCCTTGGCACACATGTATACTAGTGAACACCAACAAGTGACCAAATGGGACAGATTTATATTGAAATCATCCTGCCATGACCACATCAGCTGCCTTCTTGCTGTAAAAGAAGTAAGACTGACTACATTTCAGACTACAGAACAGTCCACCTTGATTGATAAAGATCAGTAAACATTTTGGATGAAATTTACTAAAGTCAAAAAATATTTTTTCAACCTTTTCGTCCATTTTTTGCTCAAAAATCAGGCAAAAAACAGGTCAAAAGGTATGTTTTTTTACCTTGTCTCCTGTTCTTCACCCTATTTTCAGGCAAAAACAAGTCCAAAAACCGCCAAAAAGGTTGAAAACATACCTTAGTTTTCGACTTTAGTCAATTTTGCCCGTAGTTCTACACTGCTTCCTGTGTTTAAATTGAGAGGTGGGATCAGTTTATTATCTTAAAAATGCATCTCTAAATGTGCAGTCATGGAATATTTATATTTTATGTTTTCTAAAGACTAATTGGGTATTTTTTCCTCTTTAGACTAAGATAATTTGTGGATATTTTTGCTCCATTCCCTTAAATTCCTGATTGTCTCTGCTGTCCCCTGTTGAAATTTGTCTGGCAGCTTCATTGTGGTTAAGATGTCAAACAGGTGACAACCATTTCTGAGGAAGAACTGCAGAACTAGCAGCCACAGAATTTAATTACTTGCACAAAGATCAAAGATTTTTATTTCATCCGTTACATTTATTTAGTACTATAATTAGAAGGTCACTGGTATAAAAGGAACTAGGAATATATCGGTAAATTCTAAAGGTTCTGCTATTTTCTTTTTAATAGCGTAGCTGTACAAATGAAACAATACAAAAGTCATTTTCAACAAAGTATGATTGGATGCAATTTGGGACAGTGACGGCACAATTGGGTGATTCAGTTCACATTGATGAAGGGCTAATAAGCAAAATATTAGAGGAAAAGGGAGCACTTCGTCAGCTAAAACACCTTGTGTTAGTGTTGCTTGGCAATTTGATTCAAGAACTGCATTTTTTTCTTCAAACCAAAGACTTCTCCTGGGATTTTTCTATCTGCTGGTAGAGTTAAAGAATTACTGTATCCAAAAAGCACCATTGGTGGTGGGGGGGGGGGGG
>WMED01011217.1:0-15370 GCA_019650415.1 Pipa parva | reverse complement strand
GCAAATATTGACTTTGCAATTAATTGCTGTTAAGCTGATCACTCTTTATAACATTCTGCAAATTGCCATTATAAAAACTGAAGGAGTAGACTTTGTAAAAATTAACATTTGTGCCATTCTCAAAACTTTTGGCCATGACTGTATAATCAATTGCTATACTCCAGTGCATTGAGGCTGTAAGAAAATTTGTGATGTTGATATTGATGTATTGAGGTATTTACTGGCTGCAGACAATTTTAGAAAATAAATCTAATTCACATGTGGGAAAAATTTATTAAAGGCTAAATCGGCGCTTTGATCAAAAAATGTTACCGATCAATCGCATCGCCGGTTTCGCCTTTAATAAATTTCACCCCATTGTAGAGTTGTATATTCAGCTTTAAATGTCGATACTGAATATTTAATATTTTGGCCTGGCATGTAGGCCAAACAAACTAATGTTTTTTTCTCATCCATATGTGTTTGTTGAAATAAGGCAATGGTGATATTAAAGGGGTGGCAAAAAGTTCACATTGTTATTTATTAATTTGAAAGGTGAACATTTTATTTACCGTATTATATAAAATCTTATTTTCATACAACACAATTAATCTTTGTCCCCTGATTTATTACTTTCCCTTAAGCAAATTTCTTCTATAAGACATTTAAGTCAAATTTTATAATGTTCGAGAAAGTCAATTTTGATCTTCTTGAATTTTATCAATATAAAAAAATGGGTGCCCGATCAAAAAATATCAATCGATAGGTACATTAGTAGTATGGCTATCTTTCCATCAAAAAATCCAATCGAAAAGTTTCAGTCGGTAAAATTGATCAAATTTTTTTTTTCAGGCACCTGTTTTTTTCAATAAAACTTGAGAATGTCGAAATCGATTTTCTTGAGCTTTATAAATTTTGCCCAATTTAGTTTAGAAGTGATATTGCTATTCACTTTTGTTACTGTACCGTTTAAGGAATAAGGAACTGGCTGTTATATAACCCAACTTATTTAGCAGGAGATACAGACAATTTGGAAACTGTAGTACTTAAAAAAACTGATGAATTTTCTAGTTTATCTTTAGATATTTAGAAGAAACATTTTTATAATCCTCAAAAATAGAGAAGTGATTAAAAAAATATAAACCGAAATATAGACACTAAAGGAGAAATGTGTATGTAGTCAGAAAAAAAAATACTTGAATACATTAAAAATGGTGTCTTCATTTTTTCAAATTTTACTGTACCTAGGGAGTGGGATTTTACTTCTTATTGAGGTGTCTTTGTGTTTGAAATAGACCACTCTATAAAAAAGTCTAACATTTGGAGGAAACTTATCCTTATTGATTTACCCCACAGTGTCACTATCCCTTAATATATGCAAGAGAATAGTCAAAGAATGCAACAAAATTCAATATAAATATGTCATCAGAGAAAAAAAATGTGCAAACAAATAAAATAAATGTGACAGATAAATAGAATGAATGTTGAATGTTCTAAAAAGTTCAAACATAAGTCCAAATAGGAATGAGATATTCTAAAACTTGTGCTGAAAATAAAATTGAAGCTCCTACTCTTGTACCACAGAGCTCATCTGCCCTGTAACCTCACGGATGAGAGGGTTCTGTTGGTTCAATTGGTTCTGAAAGATCAGAATCAAGTGGCAGCGTTGGATAATAGAAAAAAATACAAAAGGGGGAAAAAAGGATGCTTCCCTAGTGTAATATTATAAAACACAATAGTAAAAGTTGACAATTGTGTAGGATACAATATAAGAATATTTTAAATTATGTGCATGTGAGGGGAAACTTCCCCTTTAAGCTGTTAAAAACAAACATAATTAGATGGTGCACACAATAGATAACATATCTAAACTATTAAATAGTCACAGTGATATATGAATAATGGTGGATAAAAAAAATCAATATAACTGAATAGTGGACTGGTGTTATGGGGTGGGAACAACCTATTAGAATACATCCATTCTGAATGAAATTACTCAGTAAGCTGATGAATCATCAGAGAAATGCGTAGAGACTCTCATGTAACTGTTATAGGAGTCCATGTGACTGTATTGCAGCCCAAGAGACATTCTTATTGATATGTTTACATTTGCATCATGTTTGTGAGTACCCAGTGTTATCAATAAAATTGTACTTTTATGTTTGCCATACTACACTATGGTCTCTCCTTTGGCATCTATTCTTATATATTCTCACTGAAGAGGACATTTTACCTGCTTTGTATCCATAAAGGAAATCCTTTCCTCAAATTTTAAGTGCTTTTTTTTAGCACTTTCTGGTGAGTGCTACTAATTAGGAGGGGAGTTGTTCACGGCCCATAACATCAGTCCAGTTATTAAAAAAACGAATCAGAAGATTAAAGTTTGCAGTTAAACTCTTTTATGTCTTTGTTTAAATAAAAAAAGAAGAAAATTGGGTTTACAAAAAAAGCTTCTTGTATTTTAGCAAAACTTGGTTTTGTTATAATACAGATGTCTATTTGAATTTATTTGCTACAACTCACATATGATAGCTTTTGATTTCAAAGACACAGAAAGTTTCATATACAAAAACAGACAAAAGAAAACAATTCTACCTAGTCATTTCTTTGACACAACTATGTCTGATATGATCCATCCAACTGCTTCAATGTGGATCAGATAACACAAAGCCAACATTGATTAAACAAAATCTATGCAGGACTAATTTGTGTTGTCTATGCAGAAGACAATACTTTTCCCTTTATATGCAGCCAAGGTAAGCAGGCTAGAAAGTGACAATTAGTGCGAAAACTCAGTAACATTTGAGTTAAAAAAAGGCAAACAATAATATACTTGTTCTATGCAAAATAACTTCACTGCAAAATACACATAATGTACATTAAATATTAGAACACAATAATAATTATATTATTCAAAAAAGCAATAATAACCCATATGCTCTTTATGCTTGTTTAACAAATGTTTACTTATCCAATATAAAGGGCAGGGGTCAATATTGCCACAGGAAATGAAAGAAAATAATAAAAATGGATATATTGATACAATTAAAATAATAATGTTTTAATTTAAAACTAAGGGAGAAAGCGGTCTTTCCGACTTTACTGAGAGAAATCTTGTTTTGTTCCCACGAGAATTCTTTTGAAATTTTGGGATGGAGTTTTTGATCCCGATTTTTCAATATTTTCGATGGAAAGGTAGCCATGCTACTAATGTAAAGTACGGCTACCTTTCCATGGAAAAAAAATTAGAAAACTCGAGATCGAAAAATTCGTTCTTGAAATCTCAAAAGAAATCTCGGGAGAACAAAACGAGATTTATCTCAGTAAAATCAGAAAGACCGCTGCTGGTATTTCCAACTTAAATAAAGTTCACCCTTTAAATCTTTATTTGCCTTGAATTCTTTTGATATATCAAATCTGATAATATACTGTATAATCAAATGCACGGGTAAGTACAATTTTACTTTCTTTGAATGTGTTTCTGAATTTGTATTTTAACTATGTCCCTCTTTACATTTTACAGACATCTTATAAATATATATGTGACTGCAGTTTAACTACAATGAATATTTTACATAGTGGACTAATAGAAAACATAGAAAAAATATAGTTCTGAAACAATAAAATGTAAATGTTAATCTCTAATTTAAAAGAGGAAACCAGTAATCTCAGGACTCTGGTTTATCAGAATAATGGCTTTAAGGAATCACAAAGACTGTGTAGACTTGGAATGTACCACTTACCACAAACAGAACATTGGATACAAAACAGAAAGCCTATACTAATTTATTTCTTAAGAGGGTGCAGTAAATGTTGGAAACACACAGAAAACAGAAAAGAAAATATGTTTTCTTATATGATCCATAAATGAGTCCAGGCATTAAGAAATACAGATAACTCAAAACCCAGCTTCAGCCTGCAGACTTTAAATATTTTTGATTATCATGGGAGAAAAAGAGAAGACAGTTATTTGCAGCTTCTTCAAAACATATCCAATGGAAAATCTTCAGAGACCCCGAACCCTTTACTTCATAATTATCCTTTTTTAAAATGGAAAGGTAAAATTTCATCCTTTGTATTATTTTTTTTTTTCTTGTAAATGCTTTGGAAAGAGTATGTACCTTTGTTAAAATATATTGGAAACACAGAAGAGGTGAAGTTAATACAGAAGAAATAATCTAGATTATATAAAAATCCAAAGATTGGGGAGTTCACAAGGAGGTGGAAATGGTAGAGTGACAAGTGAGAGAATATGGGGCAGCAATACAGAGAAGGAAAGAAAAGCATTGATTGTATGAAACAATGAAGTTTAAAGAGACCAAGCGAATCAGAGGATATAGAGGAAGTAAATATGAGTAAAGTGCATAGTAAATGTGATATATTGAAAGAAAACAAAATAAAATGCATACAGGGCACAAAAGAAGACTATAATTCAGTTTGTTAGGGTCTGTTGACCTAGCAACCACGCAGTGGCTTTAAGAACAACCTGGAAAAAACAAAAGACAAGGCCTGAACAGGAAGCTAAGTAATAAAACATAGTTGTAAAAATAAAAAAAGGCTTAGATTAACATGCATGTCCTAAATAATCAGAACAGAAATAGAAATAATTCATAAAACACAAAAATGCTTTAAAAAAGCCTATATTAACACTTTGTATTAAATTTAAAAAAAAATAACTTTAAGTTTAACACCCCCTTTAATATAGTAGTATAGTATAGTAATATATTATTCTTATCATCATTAATAACAATACAGACTTAGTCTACTAATTGGTCACTGATAGATGTACCAACAGTTTCTGCAAAGTGTGGCAATGGTCCTGGACTATCACTCAAACCACACATCAGCATTAATTACATAATCCAGGAAAGAGACAAAAAAAACGTGTATTTTAAAAGTACTATAAATATTAACATTTCAGTGAGTGTGCCTTTGTATGCTGTCATGCCAGAAAGAAAATTTCAGGAAATGAAAGAAATACACTATATTTAAAACTGAGTGCACAAAATCTAAACTATAAAGGTTAGATTATTTTCAATTTAAATAATAAATCTGGTTATACTATAAAAGAGCAATATATATATATATTTTATAAAGCCTTTAAAGTATTTCTCAATATTGTACAACTGTGAACTTTAAACATATATTGCCACTATTACATTACAAGACACGTTATATTCACATACCCATGGAACACATTAACCAGTATAATAGAGTAGTTTTACCAGTAAATCTTTCATTGATATGAAGGTAATCCTTGGTGGTCTCATTTAATGACATTGTCCCTGGTTTGCTCAAATGAATGCAGCAGTTATCACAGGCTCCTCATCCATTATGGAATCATTATTCATAATATAGTGCACTTCCCATGTCAAACAAAATAGAAGTATTGCTCAGGGAAATGTAGTGCTGAGTGCATTCTAGTTTATTATTTCTTAGAAAAAATAAACTGTTGCCTTAACTAATAACTCTAGGGGAATGTAGGCACAGACTACTATTAGACATTTACTGCCAAAATAAATGAATATGCTGATATTCTCAATGCCCTCTTCATGCCCTTAGTTAACATACAACTTTCTATAGTAACATTAAAAAAAAATTACTTTTTTTTTTTTTAAAATGGGGAAAAAATGACAAGTAGAGATTTTATTAGCACTTCAAACTGCCAACCGGAAGCTTCATATGTGATTCTTTATGTGCTGTATATTTAATTTAGTGAATTTTGCGGGCCAGTTTCCAAAGAGTTTGATCTGATAAAGATATATTTCTGACTCACTGTCAAATTATGACTCACTCCTGGGTAACGTATATCAAATATCAACTAACTTTTGGTGAATGTCAATTAACATTCAATTTCTGTTGTAGAAATTCCTTAAAACTACCACAAGTGTCCCAGACCCCTAGTACTTACATGGGTTCAATGTAGTTGCAATGAACACTGCATATATAGACACATGACATTATTTAATTCACTGCACTTAATGAACATTGTCTAGTAGGAGTCTGTGCTAATGCAGATGTTATGTATATCATAGAATGGATTGTAAAGGAATCCCGTAATAAGAAAAAAGTATATAAAGACCACATGAGGAAACTCATCCTGATTATCATATTTTCAACCTGTATGGACAATGAATTTGTAATACATTTTTGTCATGAAAAAAACAATGTTCATTATCTTCCACTGAGCAGTAAGCATGAGTTAAATATTTGTTAATGCTTTTGGGCCTGTTAACTGAAGAAGTATCTGGAAGATTCGGAAATGGCAGCAACAAAGAAATGGGATGGGCATACTGAAGATTAAACCAACAATAATCGTAATATTCTATGGAGAGATGGGCAAAACTAGAAGAGTGTTGCAGAGCTTTATAATTATCCTCACCAACCCCCATGTAAAGTTCTTGAATAAAAGACATTCCTGGAAGCAAATATGTCATTTAAGGAACATAAATCATGTGGGATCAATGTGTCTTTTTTTTTAGAGGAAAAGCTTACCTTCACAATCATTATTTTTATTTCATATGACATAAAATGGGTTCTTATCTTAGCATCAATATCAGAGAAAGACAGAAAAAAACCTTCCTTTTTCCCTATATTGGCTGTTACATACCTGATGGACATTCACTTAGCTTTATAGAGAAGCCATGGGAAACATTAATATATTCATATATTTACCAAGATACATAATAAAATATATTTTTAAATATATCATAGAACTTTTTGCATCATCTTCAACATTATTATAGTTTTAAAATAAAACATTACAAGAAAACAGAGGAAATGTATCAGCACAACCCAGCATTTTTTTAATTAAATGTCTCTTAGCTCTTCATTCTGTTTTTAAATCTGATTTTAAAGTATTTTTATGCAGGATCAAACTGACTCATCAGGGAGACTAACATTGGTTGCCCAGGCCTTGACCACAAAAGCATATTTTTGGCTGTGGTAAAGATTGAAGGAATGCAGGTCTGTCCCCAACTACCTTTGCTTTTAGAACAGTTGTGTAAATGGTGGATTGCTATTTGCCACCTCCCCTGATTTATCTTTTTTTATCACAATTCTATTATATACAATAAAATTACAACATTGTGAATAAATGGAGGGTCCTTAGATTTAGTTTTTCTGTTGAGCCCACGATGCCTCAGTCTGATATTTGTCACATTCTTAATGTCTATGTGAATGAAATCAAATTGTAGCTATTCAAGTAGAAGGGCTTATTTAGTACTACATGGTTAATTCCATTGAGGATAAGTAAGGTATTTAAGCATCAGGGAATCTAATCTAATTTAAGGTGGAGTTTCATCTAATCTAATGAGTAATGTGGGCAACTTTCCTAATTAATTAGTTATTAGTTAACAGCCACCAATCTGATGTTTATACCTATTATTCTAACCTAACCACTAAAAGATAACTGTGGGCTTGTTGATGACAGACTATGATTGTGGGTGATTTTAAAGTGTTAGATAACTGGAATACTGTCTAGGTATTTAGACATACAGGGGGTTAACAGTTGTGCAAACATCCAAATTCATGTGCATTTGCAACTTTTCCAACTAGATTTCATCAAACATTGCATTGTGATGTGGATTTACTGAGCTCTTTGCATTTCTTTGCATGTATGTACACACTACTTTCATCTATTTACCAAGTTTTGGACTGTGTCAAAGTATTACATTTTGCAAGGTGTTCTACTCCTTACTACTTACCATCTTGAATTCATCAGATCAACGTAGGGGGTTGATGGCAATGTGACTGTTCTTTCAAAAGTGATAATAAAAACTGCAACCAAGTCACAACATGAACTATGAATTTGGTGGTATAGAAAATGATGTATTATTCACTTAATAAAGTTAGTGGGACATTATAAGGATGATATAATTGCACTTCCCTGTTGGAATTCACATCAATATGAGTGACTATGTATCCTTCTACTATTTGGCTGACTATGCTGCACTATGGTGTGTTCGATGCTATTGTTTAATAAGGGCCCAGTCAGTTATACAGTTGAATTTGCAGTTTAATAATAAGGCCACATAGAGAGTTATACATGAAATGTTCTATCATTGCAATAAATGACAATGTTACTTCGGATCATCTCCTAATTACCGGTAATGATTTCAAAACACTCAAATTTGACCTCTTAATGATTTATTTTTGCAATACATTTTATAGATATTTATTAAGAGGGAACATTGCCCTTTAAGGGGAAATGTGATATATACAATATTTTCTCTTCCATTCAGTAAAGCATCATTTGCATCATTTCAGTACAGTTTAAGTACTGTCTTCAGTAATATTATTTCACCCGGTTATGAATTCCTGCTGTTTACTCTAAATTTGTCAAGTGCAGTCTTTTTCTCTTAGTTTACTATAAATTAAAAGCCTTGGATGTATCGTATTCAGAAAAAACACTGCAAGCAAATTAATCTTGTATTATGAAACATATTTATAACTACATTGAATATGTAAAAAAATTCCACCCTGGATGGCAGATTAGCTAGACAGAATACAGTAAACTCCTGAAAACGCAGGAGATTAAACATCATGCCAGATTAAGTAAAAGGTGTACATGGGTACTGATTGAGATGTAAATGGAATATAATTATTAAGCAATTAAATGTTATTCAATTGGAAATTGAATGTACATTGTTGTAAATACATGCAAATAGAACCATTTATACATAGATAAATAAATATAGCTATAAATATTTAATTCAAGTGTTGCCTCACAATATTTAATCAGTTTCCCTCTGGGCATCCATATCAACACAGATTTATCATCAACTACAAAACTGACAGTTTGATGCTTGCATCTAAAACATATAGCTTTTTAATCCATTGACTTTCAAAACAGATAAGTCTCTTGCATGCAATCACGATAAGGAAACTTTTCAAATGAAAAAAATGTTAGTTGGACATCTGATAGTGAATGCTTTCTTTCCTAAGGAAAATTGTGGGTTTCATTCGTTTGCATCAGCTTGCCATTATCTTAAAGCAGAAGGGCAAGCAAATATAACACGTGGTTTAAGAGAGCTGAGAGATTTATGGTGTACGTTTTTGGCACATTCTACATAAGGTATTTGTTGAGGCATAAGTCACTTAGAAAATAATCAATTTAATTAGCTGTTTGTGAAAATAACGATTTCCACACTTATCAATTGTTACATTGCTGTTCCCCCAGCTTGCCTTCTCTTCCCCCAGCTTGCCTTCTCTTCCCCCAGCTTGCCTTCTCTTCCTCCAGCTTGCCTTCTCTTCCCCCAGCTTGCCTTCTCTTCCCCCAGCTTGCTTTCTCTTCCCCTATATATCCTGTTAACTATAAGGTGTTAAACTAAACAGTCAGGTAATCCTTCCGTGACAAAAACAGTTTTTCAGTCAGATTATCTTAATCCAAATAAGTTAACATGTCATAGGTAGTATTCCTTATTGTTTTATCTTTAACAATACCTTGCTACAAGTGATGTATATAATCTTATTATAACAATATTTGCTCAGTCAGGTGGGTCTGGCAGCTGGCTAATTAGTATCAGAAGTGATACTATACAGCAACTGTCCATGTTGTGATAAAGTTAAACTTATTACATAAAGAATAGTTGACTTCTGATTTACAGTTTGACTGGAGCCACTTCATCCTGTTTCTGCATGGAAATTTTCATAAGTGGCTTGGCAAAGATCATAAAATATCTGTGGTATTTGGCTTAAAGTCTTGTACAAAATTCAGAACTGCTGTTTCCATTTCATATTTCAGCAGTGGGTCTCACACAAGTGATTTGTACCAATTCTCAAAAAAACAGGGAGAGAAGTCATTATAAACAGGTTGTAAAATGAAGACATGTGGCCTACCCACAGAAAGGCTTCAGTTGACATAGTTTTGGAAGTCTGCCTTTTGACATATTTCCATAACTTTGTTATTGTACAAAATCACACTGTTTAAATTATATAGGTTTTTCAAATCTAAACTCAGTAGCTTCCAACTTGTTTATGTTTATTCTACATTGTTACACTTTTGCTTAAAAACAGTATGACCTATTATGATTGGATGAGGATCATTTTCTAAATGGAGGTCAATAAAATTAGCTTAAATTACCTGATTTTTTTTGGAAAGGGTGATAAATGGTAAATGGAATTACAACCTATTATAATCAACTTAATATTATGTAGGTCCCTTGGCCTAGTAAAAAGAATAATACATATGTACTTTTTCCCTGAATGGTGTTAAGAATCCCCCCATCAATTATCAGTCTGACCTTAAACCATGTTTAGGCTATAATATGATGGAATAGGTTTAAAATTAAAAAAAAAAGTACCAATAAAGAAATAGCAATATTATACAACTGATAATATTATGCAAACGAATACACCTCATCTGAAAATACGTAAAAATGTTCAGAATTTTTGGAGATTTTTCGATACACGTATCACTGTTTCATTATTGATAACAGTTATGAGAACCACATACAGTTAATGTTTATTTTATGTTTTGCGAATAAGAAGAATTAATATTGTTATTTTTAAACAGCTTTTATGTGAATGGTGATGGAAGCACACAGGCTATTATAAAGACATTCTGACTGAGTCATTGTGTTGATAGACTCATGTTTATTGAAAATGCCAATGTGCATTGAGTTTTCAGTAAAGACCTAAAAATCTTTAAGTAAAAACTTGAGAACCATTTCCCCTTGTGTTACACAAGAATTTGCCTTGAAGCTTTGCTTGACAGATATGCCCCTTATTCTCGTTCAGTTCTTTACATCACTGAAATAGGAGCACCTTACCCAGACAATGCAAAATAATGAAAAGGTAGTCTAACCAATATAATGGGTAGATAAATGAGTGGTCTTCAATCTGAGACAAGGCCAAGTAAGCTACACAGTATAAAAGCAAAGATCAAGATAATATCAACAGATGATTGAAACATCTTGATAAAATAGGCAAATACCTTAAACAAACCAATACATTATTAAACTACAAAGTAGCCTCTATGAATTTGAAATTCAAACCTAAATTATTTTAATCTTATCCATGAAAATATTAAGTTCAATGTTGTGTGTCGTTATTTCATGATGTCTATGTTTACAAGATGATATATGGTGGCTTAGTAGGTAATGTATTTTTAGCGTGTTGTCAGTAAATTAATTTTAAATACCAGACTAAAGCTTTGTATCAAAAGTCTGCACAACAGAAAAAGGAAATGTAACTGGAACATTATAGAAATGTATACAAACCAAAACTACTTTTACATTATGAACAAAAAATGAGTTCATGACATATTTCTATGTATTTGTAACATTTTCCATCCCTGAGTTTATTATTTTAAATGTATTTTCAGTGATTGGAATGTATTGTGTTAAACCAGTAGTTTTCAATCCAGTTGCTGTCATGCTAAGTAACCCTGTAGTTTACTTTAATGTAAGGTTATATCCCATTCAATTTTGTATCCTGTTTAAGAGATATACTGTATACCTCTTTATATAGAGGTGTATATATAACATTTCTAGTAAAACTGTAAAAGCAAGAATATGATTTCTCTATGCTATTGACAATGACAAAAAATATGGTTGAGCCAGGTAAATTTGGATGAATGAAAGTCATGTGCTGATTATATAGTGTTTCAAAACACATTCAAATGAAGTGTTTTTGTTATCAAACTTTTTTCCATAACAATAAAATGTTTCAAACAATTCATTTACCTATAAAACGTTAGCCATTCACGAAAATTCAGACAATATTTTGTTCCAGTGGCCACCACCTATTTCCAAATTTACAAACAGTACTTTATCAGAAAAATGAATAGGGGGATGTTTAAGTTAGACAAGATAAATATAGTTTTCTGCAATGGCTAAAAGCTGATCCAGTTGTAGTAACTTGTAAATTCGTAGCCAGTTTAGAAATACAATATACAGTATATATTGCATTTATTTAGAACAGGTATGACTATATGATGCTCTGTTATACTGAATAAATGTATTTTACTCAGGTAGCAGCTGGAATTAACTGATCTAATTGTTTATATACAGTATGTGTGTGGGTGCTGTGGGAGACTGGCTAAAATGCAGTGGCCCGGGGGCTCAAAACAACTCTTTTTACACTAAAAACCCAGAACATCTTATTGACTTTATGCACAATTTATGTCACTTATATTTACAAAACAGGATTGTTTTACTTATGAATCCTTTATGATAGACAGAAATTTAGAACAGCAATTGTCACAGCAGTATTCACAGCACAGCACAACTTTCCTCTGTGCAGCACAGTGTCTTCAGGGTCCCACTTGCCTACACAATAGAAAATCCTAACTGAGTGTGGGATGTCCCCCAAAGCATTCTAGGTATTCGCCTTTCACTACCTGTTGGGATGAGCGCGCCTATATCCCCTGTGAATTGCCTCTTTTATTACTTTTGTCTCTAGGACAGACTCTCCCCCTAACCCATTAGGGCTAGTAAAAAAATGGCCCCCGAAACAATTTCCCTCTCGGCAAGCTACCTTTTTAATCCTAAAGTTTCTCACTCACATAATCACCACACTTCGTATTCACCTTATTAAGTCTACAAACATTTTCTCTTAGGCTAACTGCTTACAGTGCATAACTGAAGATTAAAAGTTGGGTAGTACTGTATCATAAATGTATGAAATCCATCAAAAATACATAGGAAAAGATGGCAATGTGTTCACAGTTATCTTCTAGAATGGGATAAAGAATATTTATTCCATCTTGTGGCATAACATTAAGGGGTCACTGTGGCAACTCTGTATTACAGTGTATGTTTCTGGTAGCCCAGTAAGTTTCTTTAATTTGTTTTGGGGGCATAAGTAGAGGCAGTAATGTGAGTGAGGGGATGTAATTCCATCGCTGTTTAACTTAAGAAAATACCCTTGTTCTCTGTAACACATTTCAAAATGCTTCCATTGTTTGTTCTTTTATCTGAAATATGTATAATGATATGATCGTTAAACATAGATTGATAAATGTAATATGGTAGTTAAATAAATAAAAATACATTGAATATTAATCGAGTTAATTGTCACTATATGACTATGTCTCCAACATAACCAGTTGCAATGATACATAAAAACAATACTGAAATACTGAATTCACTGTTGTACAGTCTGGTGCATGTAAACCTACAACTTGTAAAAAAGTATAGAGTGGTAACTAGGTCTGAAACTATTTTTAAATATTAATGGCAGTCTTTATTCCCATGAAGTGCTATGTCAACTTGAAATATTATTCATAAAAAGCAGGATAGAGAAATAACGTGCCATGGTGCAAGCCCTGTTGCAGTACATTATATGATGTTAAGGATACAGGAGATGATGTAAAAGGTTTAGATGTACAGCAAACTTCTATAAGATAGGCTCATTGAGCAGTTTCTTCAAATCTAAATTGGGTTTTTGCATTTCAAATGTAATTTATTGGTACGCTTTAAGTATTGCAATATATACATAGACATTTAAAATAACTTCTTAAGAATACACTTGGACTTTAATCTAAGGAGGAGCCTATGGATTTGACTTTGCATAAACCTGCTCTGATAGGATGAGCCAAATCAGGTAACCATGAAGGGGGTGGGATTAACAATTCACATAAGTTTGATTTGTTACCACTTTGTACACTTGATGAAGGACAACAACCAGAAACGTGTTGTGTACAAATCGGATTCCAAAAAAGTTGGGACAATAAACAAATTGTGAATAAAAACTGAATGCAATGATGTGGAGGTGCCAAAATCTAATATTTTATTCAGAATAGAACACAAATCACAGATCAAAAGTTTAAACTGAGAGAATGTATCATTTTAAGGGAAAAATATGTTGTTTCAAAATTTCATGGCGTCAACAAATCCCAAAAAAGTTGGGACAAGGCCATTTTTTACCACTGTGTGGCATCCCCCCTTCTTCTTACAACACTCAACAGACATCTGGGGATAGAGGAGACCAGTTTCTCAAGTTTAGAAATAGGAATGCTCTCCCATTCATGTCTAATACAGGCCTCTAACTGTTCAATCGTCTTGGGTCTTCTTTATCGCACCTTCCTCTTTTTGATGCACCAAATGTTCTCTATAGGTGAAAGATCTGGACTTCAGGCTGGCCATTTCAGTACCCGGATACTTCTCCTATGTAGCTATGATATTGTGATTGCTGCAGAATGTGGTCTGGCATTATCTTGTTGAAAAATGCAGGGTCTTCCCTTAACGAGATGATGTCTAATTGGGAGCATATGTTGTTCTAGAACCTGAACATCTGCATTAATGGTGCCTTTCCAGACATGTAAGCCTCCCATACCACAAGCACTCATGCAACCCCATACCATCAGTGATGCAGGCTTCTGAACAGAGCACTGATAACAACTTGGGTTATCCTTGTCCTCTCTGGTCCGGATGACATGGCATCAGTGTTCCATAAAGAACTACAAATTGTGACTCATCTGACCACAGAATAGTCTTCCATTTTGCCACACTTCATTTTAAAAGACCCTGGCCCAGTGCAAACATCTGAGCTTGTGGAGCTTGCTTGTAAATGGCTTCCTCTTTGCACTGTAGAGTTTCAGCTGGCAACGGCGGATGGCACGGTGGATTGTGTTCACTGACAATGCTTTCTGGAAGTATTCCTGAGCCCATTCTGTTATTTCTTTGACAGTGGCACTCCTGTCTAAGGTGCAGTGACGTTTAAGAGCCTGGAGATCATGAGCATCCAGTAGAGATTTATAGCCTTGACCCTAATGCGCAGCAATTGTTCCAGATTCTCTGAATCTTTTGATGATGTTATGCACGGTTGATGATGATAACTTAAAAGTCTTTGCTATTTTACGCTGGGTAACACCATTCTTGTATTGCTGCACTATCTTTCTGCACAACAATGGTGGAATTGGTGATCCTCTTACCATCTTGGCTTCAGACAGACACTGACACTCTGAGAAGCTCTTTTTATACCCAATCATGTTGTCAATTGACCTAATTAGTGTTAATTTGTCTTACAGCTGTTCGTTACATGCTCAATTTCCTTTTTCCAGCCCCTTACTAGCTACTTGTCCCAACTTTTTTGGGATTTGTTGACACTGTGAAATTTTGAATCAACATAATTTTCCTTTAAAATGTTACATTTACTCAGATTAAACTTTTGATCTGTCATATATGTTCTATCACGAATAAAATATTGACATTTTTCCATCTCCACATCACTGCATTCAGTTTTTATTCACAATTTGTTTAGTGTCCCAACTTTTTTTGGAATCCGATTTGTACATGTAATTTCCCCAATAACGGGATCTATGACTTATTTCCATTAATAAATCAATTTAATGTCTTTTAAGATTTGTTACAGTATCCTATACATATTATTACCGTGTTTCCCTGAAAGTAAGACAGCGTCTTACATTCTTTTTACCCCCAAAAGT
>WMED01011216.1:0-15370 GCA_019650415.1 Pipa parva | reverse complement strand
ATGTGCCACTAACTGTATATAAGTGAATATTACATCCCTGTCTATGTCTCCCTGTTCCTAATTTATGTTGTCACTTTTGAGTGTACAGTCATGTTACACCACATTGGAGCTCTGCCATCAGCCCCCTTTTTTCCACTTTGATATGGCAAAGTTACTTTTGTAATTTTTTTTATTATTATAGGCTAATGACTAACCTTATGAAGGATTCAAACAAAAAATGTAAATGTTCATGCAGTGAAGAGACACAGCATGCAAGAATGGAAGTACCAAAGAAAGCAAAATAAAAGGAGAACTAGTCTTGCCTAATTTATTTAGTCTCTACTATATGCATTCAAAACTCTTAAGAAAAACTTTTGAGGATAGGTAAAAAGGATGGATGTGAACTAGCTTATGGACTTGGTGGTATATCGGTCATATTCACAGGTCACAAATTATTTTATTTTTGCCTGAAAAACCCAGAAGTTACCATTTTTTTAATTAATTTGACAATTTAAAAGCTGCCTCCCCCACTATATGGTATTTGCTCATATTTGCATGCATGTTCATTTTTCTTTTCAAACCTGCCAATTTGTCTATGAATTGTTATGAAGAGCCCTGTCTTGTCAGTATCTCTGTGCTTTTCTTTATTATGTATTGCAATGTGTTAAATATGTTTGGTTTTTACAACAATCTTTAATTAAAAAAAACAAAAAACGCTCCACACTATTATAAACAATGCATTCATTTTAAAGGAGAACTAAAGTAAAAAAAATAAAGAAGGAGTGTTAAAATACTTACCTTATATAGAGCTGATTCATTACAGTTACAGCATGAGCTGTGCTGTAATTAGCCGGCAACCGATGCTTCTTCACAGTGCTGGCTGACAAAGCTCCTCCCGACTTGTTTCACCGCTGGTGATAAATGGTTTAAAGATCATCATGTTCATTGCATTGACCAATGAGAACGCTCCCCGCAATGAGCGTGATGATGTGTGATGCCAGGGAAACAACCGGCAGAAGCTTTGCGCTGGCTTCTCAGTCAGCCAGCGCTGTGAAGGAACAATCGGGTGCCGGCTAATTACAGAACAGCTCATGCTGTGACTGTAATTAATTTTTTTTTTTGCTTTAGTTCTCCCTTAAACAATTTTGGAAATAATCTATGATTTACCATTGGGAAAATATATTACTATCTCACTCAGTATTAGGCATAGAGAAACATTTTTGATGACTTACTAGCCATCGGTCAATTTTCTACTAATAAACAAATTCAATTTGTCAGTTTTTACATAACATTTGTTACCCAAATCCCATATGCTTCACTAACCTGTGGCATCTTTTCTAAACATAAAGTCAGATTAAATATACAGTAAAATGTTGCAAAATGAACATGGGAATTTATGAGCAGCATCAATCGTTTAGAAAAGCCTAGTAACCCATCACAACCAATCAAAAGTTAGCATTCACTTATACAGGGAGTTACAGTTGTGAATGCTATAAATGCTTAAAAAAACTGCATTCTTAATTAGTTTTAATTAGAGACAAGTAGAGTACGGGTGATTCCTTTTATTGGCTAACAGAATAGATGGTAAATGCAAGCTTTCCAGACTACTTAGGCCTTTTCTTACTCAGGAAGAGAGCTAAGTAGTGGGGAAAGTTTGCATTTAACATCTATTCCGTTAGCCAATAAAATGTATCACCTATACTTGTCTCTACAGACTACCCAGCATACCCCAGTTATACAGACTACCCAGCATACCCCAGTTATACAGAAGAGAGCTAAGTAGTGGGGAAAGCTTGCATTTACCATCTATTCCGTTAGCCAATAAAAGGCATCACCTACACTCTACTCGTCTCTGCTTATATCTATGGCTAACACAGTGCTACACTCTACTGCCTCTAATTAGTTTTAATCAAGTATATTAATTTCTAGTTCCAGTGTGTTTTATCTTCTGTATTACAGAGGCAATTATACAGAGGCAGGCATATATCTATCAAAATGAAATAGTACTTTTATGAATGGTTACACTCTGTCAGACAAGGACCTGTGACTACAGCGCACCCGTCACCTCAAAACTCTAATACTAATTTAGGTTCTACTAATGAAATAAACATTTTGTAAATATAAATGTATTTAAAAAAAATGTATCTTTATACATTATTTCTCTCTGTCATCTTCCCTGTCAGACTGCCTTTTCTTTCCTAAGTGTTGGGTGGGTGGGGCTAAATGATAATTGACATGATAGATCCTCCAATCAGATCCTTTAAATCACAATCTGATTTGAGGAGCTATAATGTCAGTCATCATCATCACCCAAGAAAGAAAAGTCAGGGCTGACGGGGAAGAGAGAAACGCTGTATAAAGGTACATTTTTAAAAATACATTTATATTTACAAAAACATTTATTTCATTTGTACAACCTAAATTAGTATTAGTTTGGAGGTGACAGGTGCACTTTAAGGCCTTTTTCAAAGCTACTGAGTTTGAATTGAGTTTGACTTCAGTTGGCAAACTTATTACATTGTTGTCTATGATCCTTGCTCTCAGACATTGACACTGTACACAGCCTGAGATGTAGCACAGTGAAACATTGCTGTGTTTTAACAAGTTTCAGCAGTACAACACCTGCATCATATATTCATTTAAAAAGAATGACATCTAATATACTGTACTTTCATGCAATTTAGATGAAATTTACAAAGCATCCCTTCCTTTTCTCCTGAAATCACATAACATTCACACACGTATACAGATTCATATCAATAAAAATCACTGCAGAAGATCTTGTAAGTGGGAATGATTTGGAGATGGGTGTTAATCAGGCTGATATAAAAAATAAATGTGAGTTGCAGAACTCAAGCTATATACAACTGTTCTGATAATGTTGTGCAAATCCACTGGGCTCACTGTGGCTGTTACAGTATTTATTGAGGTGCCATCTGCTGGACAGAAAAAGAAGTACACTGGAAAAAAATAGTTCTCATGCCTTTAACTGTTTGCTTTAGGATGTACGTACTGTAAGATAAAATTCTTTTAGCCTCATATCTAGGAACTCTTATTGTATGTTTACATACTGAATAAATAGGAAACACAAATCCTTCATTAAATGCTACTTTATAAAAGACAAGCTGAGTTTTAGGGGGTAATTCACTAAAAATCAAACTTACCCTCCGATCGTTCGCTTCAGTATGCATAGCCTGTTATGCACTCGCTGATGTCCTGTATGTGGACATCAGCGAATGCTTTAAAGGGATTCCTGTCTCGCGAGGCGTCTTGAGTAGAGCCTCGCGAGCTTTGCCGAGACTGGAATCCCTTTAAAGCGTTTGCTGATGTCCACATGCAGGTCATCAGCAAGCGCATAACAGGCTATGCGTACTGAAGCGAACGATCGCAGGGTATGTTTGCTCTTTGGTGAATTACCCCCTTTAGTCTAGCACCCAGTTAAAAGGAAGTAAGTAATAATATTTCACAGTAGCATTAGGATCACACATATACAAGCAAAATAAAATGGTCCAAATACAGTAAATTTAAATAGAAAGACAAGATGTCCAAGTAAGTGTAAATGAAGAAAACACTACACTGTGCTAAAGTAGTTGATAAGACTTACTGCTGAGTAAACATGAATTTGATAAAAATCATTCTTATGTTATGTTTCTCTGCAGCTTTTTACCAGAGGGGGGTCTACGAAGGGGCAGCATCAATGGGACTGTGCCCGATTCCCCCCGAACACCTGGCAATCCCAGACCTCCTATTATACCTCCTCCCTCTCCACGCATTGGTCAGCGCTCAGCTATTATACCTATTGGCCGCGGGCCTGCCACCCCTGTTACGCCCAGGAAGAAAAGTACTATGCCCACTCAGTACCAGGACACAGTCACTGAGGAGTTTGAAGATAAAGTTAAGAGGCCAAAGTCCTCTGCTGGCTCTCAAGTCAGTGGTCAGGATTCTCGTCCTGTAACTCCTTTAAGTGAGACATCAGGAAGGGTGTCCATCCTTAGGGCATCCCCCAAGCTGGTTCGCTCAGGATCTAAAATATTTGAAAAGCTTAAATGTTTAGAAGAGAGAAGAAAAAGTTTGGATCAGACAGACAGTCCATTTCCAGTGCACTCCTGGCTGCCTCTTCGAAAAGCAAGATCTTTTGACCAACCAGGAGCAGAGGGGTTAGGTAGTGGCCTAGATTCTTCAACTGAAGAGCTAAGAGATGATTTAAGAGATGGAGTAAGATCAGAAATTGGTGGTTTCACTTTAAGGTACCCATCTCTGAGACACAAGACGACATCACTGGATGACAGGAGAGCCCTCTCTGGACGAATCAGTGACATCGAGACACGCTTCTCACAAGAACTGACGCGGATAAAAAGGACTGTGTCTCAGCAACAACTCGTTCGATCATCACAGGATTTATCTCACAGATCACCATCACCACAAAGATCAGTGGTTGCCCAGTCTTGTTCAGTGGACCCTAAAGTAACCAAGGTGTCAACTACTCCAAACTTTGCTGGAAGTGAAGACAAGCAATCAGCACGGAAGACGCTAGTCAGGAGCTTTGCCACTGTCAACCAAATGTCAGAAATCAAGGAACCTCTAGGTTTTACAAGTCAGCCACCTTCAATGTCAGAGAAATCATCAAATGGTTCTGCAGTTCATCAGGAGATTGTAAGGCAGTCAGGGATGCATTTAAAATCCCAACCACCCCTTACAGGAAAAATTATTGCACCAAAAACTGTGTCTCCACAAGTATTCAAAGCTATTACACACCCTACACTACCCCAAAAACAGGAAGTAACTGACACTCAACATAAAAGGGTTCCTGATGTTGTAAGTGTACCTCCACCACCCAGCACATATGCCCCAGCAGCTGTAGAAATAGCTCAAAGAGGACTGAGTCGAGAGAAGGGAACTGTAAGTGGAGAGACAAGACAGTTTCCATGGGCTCAACCTATAAGTGATAGTGATAACAGTCAAACATCACAGATTAAGGCAGGGGGACAATTCAAAAAGCACAGTGATCCACACACCGTCAGTAAAGTTCACAAAAACAGCAGAAGCAAAGGAAAAAGTCGTAGAAACAGACCTACGTCACCAGAATTCGGTAAGGGGCCGATGGAGAAGTGGTGGCAAATATGTGCACAAATGAGATATACATTAAATGTCACGATTCAGTTAATTTTCATCTGTAAATTTCAAAGAGTAACACTGTAGTACATTCTGCCTTGCGTTACAGTAAGATTTCAGTTCATTGCATTTTCAGACTTTAAGCTTATTTCACAATAGGCAACTGAATGCTCTACAAGTAGAGGCGTAGAATAATGAACAACTTTACTAAGTCCATTAAAAAGTGGCTCTATGGTGGACTGGGGACCCTGATCAATTCTATTTTACAGTGTACCACCAAAAAAAAATTATATATGTATATTATATATATATAAAAAATGATTGTTTACTATTGGACAAGTCACCTGATCCTTCAAAAAAAAAAAAGCCTGAAAATATTAGTAGTCTGATAATAGCAGCAGCAACTGACTTGTTTACATGTCATGGGTCATATTCCTTACTTATCTTTTATAAGAGCTTTTCCTAGTTTATCTTTAATACATGTTTTTATTATCAACATATTTCTTAATAATATTATTTATTCTACCCTTTAGCTTGGTTTATCTCTTTATTTCAAATAATCAAAGATGCTTTTTTTTTTTTAATGTTTTTTTATTCCTCCTACACTACCTTCTGCAACGTCCCTTTCTGCCAATTCCACCCTGGGAATCTTAGAGTCTTCTGATGATTCATATGTGTCAGCGGGAGAGGATCCTCTAGAGGCTCCTGTGTTTGAAATTCCCCTGCAAAGTGCCCTGGTAAATGCTGGATCTGAAGTACTTCTAAAATGTGTCATATCTGCAAACCCCTGTCCAGAAGGTGGGTGTTTTATTGGCCTTGTCCTTCAAAATTAAATATATGCACATACAGCATGTGTAATGACAGCACTAGATAATTCCTCTCCCTATAGGTTACCTTTACAGGATACTCTTTGAATGTTTTTTTAGACTTAAGGCCAGGTTCAGACTGGTGTATTTACGCTAGTACATAATATAGGCTGTGCTTAGAAAAAACAAAACAAAACACGTGCAGCAAATCGCTATGCCACTTAGCTGTTCCAGCCACACTAGCACTGAATGTGAGCACGTGCACACGCGAATTCTTGTTACCACGTATTCTACGAGTGTACGGAAGCGAGAATGCGGCCAGATAGGAGGAGCCGGAGTTCACGCTGAGTCGGGTAAGTAAAATAGAATAGTGCACCTGAATTTGCCAGCATGTATTTTGGGCCACGCAGCGCATAAATACGCTTGTCCAAACCTGGCCTAAAGGCAAATTAAAGCTTGTTTTATCTAGATAGATACAAGTATATAGACAGATACGTAGATACAGATAGATATCCAGCAATTATTCTTAACATCAGGAACAGTTTCTTTACAATGCACGCAGAATAACAACTTCACACATCATTCACTTGAGGTAGATACTTGTTCAGTACATTCAATAACTTCATTGTATAGTCACCCTCCACAAGCACAATAGGAGCACAATAGGAATCCAAGAGCAGCTCAGAATGCGGGCATTCCAACATCTCAACATAACATAGGTATTCCCTTGCTGTTCTGAGATCCGACAACGCCTGGGTCTTTTTCACCCCAGGGTGCACTGGCACCTCCAGACATACAGGATTGTTCCACTAAGACCATTCTCCTTTTGAGACTGCTAGACTAATTTTCACTTAAGGATACTACCCTTTCTTGTGGAGAGCTTAACAATCACTTGTGAGCAATCTTACACAGGAACCCAGCTACCTTCAACTGCCTGCAAGGATCCTCCACTCTGCCACATGTAGGCCCTAGAACCAAAAACCTTCCTACTTCCTGGACACTAACTTTTATAGACTCTGGGGAACACTCCGCCCAGCTAATGCAACACTTTACATTCTTATTGTAATTAAACTTGATGGAGTTATTACCATATCTTTATCATAATACATCTTTAGCATTAACACATAGCTAAAGTGCTCTTAATACACATTTTATAAGGAAACAGAATCCTACCGTTTCCATTTTATTACACTTGTACTAAGTAACGTTGTTAAGAGATTAACTTTGGTTCTCATGCTACTGTTTGGGGTTACGTGCAAAATGGATCGACTTGACATAACAAAATCTAATCTTCAGTAGATGATAAAAGGGAATATTAAAAATCTATGTCATTTGAATATCCCTTTTCGTTATAAATAATATTGTTTTTGTGGTCTTTCCTGAAAAGTGTTTTGGAGAAAGGATCGTACTCAGCTAACAAACAGTCCAACTCATCAAATTCGCGCAGAGGGAGAGAGACACACATTGTTTTTACGCTGGGCTCTACCATCAGACTCTGGTAACTATACTGTGACTGCTCGTAATGAAGTAGGGGAAGCCAGCAGCTGTGGGTCCCTAACTGTAAAACCAGGTAAGAATAAAGTTTCTGTGAATATTGTTTCTGTTTGTTGCTCACATTAATGCAGATAGAACTATACTCTGCTTTAAATACACCTCTATTTATCAACCAACTAGTCCCAGTGTATTAAGGAAACATTCTGCTTATTGGCTAAACAAGATAATCTAATAGATAAATATTCCTGAGAGTTAAGAGGACACTTTATTTAGCAACAAGATATACTGCCTAATAATAAAGATAAATTTGGTCCACTCCAACAAAACATAGCAAACAATGGGGGTTGTTCATCAACAGTGGCAATCTTTGGTAACCCATAACAACCAATCAGAATTTGTCTTTCAGTATTCTCGTTTCACTGTACCAGTGAATGATAACTTCTAATTGGTTGGTATGGTTTACTAGATTTATAGAAAGAATACTCCTCTTGAAGAATTCCTATAAATGGCATATTTATTAAAGTGCCTATAAATTTGCCTCCTGAATTGAATTCACTACATTTGACAACAATTCACCCATACTGTAGTGTAGACAATTCTGCCTATTCAATGACCTGCATATTCACACTATGATATGAATCTTGTATTGAGGTGAATAGGACCAGTGATATATTACAGCAAATTTAACCTGAATAGGCATATTGTTGCAAAGTTACATTATCTTTACATAGGCAACATACTTGCAGTATGCATGAAATATTAAAAATAAAAGACAATATCACCAGTATTGGTGCCACTATTGCAGCCAGTGTGTGTGCAATAAACCACTGATATTAAGTAAGACAGCCTGGAGATCTCTGTTTTCTTTAGATTGATATTTTATATTGATAATAGTCCCAGTGACTGCCCTATTCATTGAAGCTACTTATATATGTTGCAGCCAGTATTGTTATCAGTGTTGATCTAGTATTGTCACCAGTGGTTTTTACATTCATTTTAATGGTAGACAAATCCTGGTACATGTTGGCAATTTGTTAACATATTTTCTTTTGAGGAAAATGTCACCAGAATAGTAACAGGAACTCGCCCCAAATTTGCTAATTTCATCAGGCAAAGTCAAATCGGTAAATTCACGGCAGTATACTCTAGTCTGCACGCATTAACACTTTGATGCATGCTGAGATTTTGTGGCATTTCTGATGACTAGACACAAAGACATGAATAAATATGCTGCTTCTGTAAGTTGTGAAAATCAACAAAACTTTGCAAAATTGCAAAAGATAATGATTAAAAAGTGGAGTTGGAGATGTGGTGAATTGTCTAAGGTTCATGGATTTATGCGACAATTTCCTATTTGATGAATAACCCCATAAAATGTGTATTCTTCATTCTGATACACAACAGTAAACAGTTATTTGTAAATATATTTTATATATATGACTTACTGGATTTACCAGGCCAGCGCTGCCCACTTTTTCTCACATTGGCTATAAGGATTTTTGTTTCCTTTTCTTATTTCTGAACATTTTGTAATAACCAAAGTTTGTAGACAAGACGGGGGAATTCACGATAGTCTGAAGTGAGGTGCGGAGTGTTCGCCTCACTTCGCACTGACTGATATGCGCTCGCTGATGTCCTGCACGCGGGCATCAGCGAGCGCATTAAAGGGATTCCAGTCTTGGCGAGGCAACTCTTTTGATCTCGCCGAGACTGGAATCCCTTTAATGCGCTCGCAGGACATCAGCGAGCGCATATCAGTCAGTGTGAAGTGAGGCGAACACTCCGCACCTCACTTCAGACTATCGTTAATTCCCCTCTATATTTTTATAATCATTGAGATTTAGGAGCATTTCACACTTGTGTGATAGATCTGGGCAAAATTTATTAAACTCGGAAAAGCCATTTCGCTTTTCTGAGTTTAATCGGGTGAACACCTGGAAGTTTCTTGCTGTAAGTATCGCGAGATTTGTTGCGATCCATACTTGCCGAGAGAAACTTTTTCTATTGAATATTTCTATGGAAAGGTAGTCATATTACACTAATGTAAAACTATACTATCCTAATGTAAGTGTATGGCTACCCTTTCCATGGAAATATTCAATAAAAAAAAAAATCTCTCTCAGCAAGTATCGATCGCGAGAAACTTCCGGGTGTTCGCCTGACTATTAAACTCAGAAAAGCGAAAACGAGCTTTACCGAGTTTAATAAATTTCGTCCAAGAATCAAAGTATGTCAATACAATTTAAATATGGGAAAAGGTAGGGTAATGACTGGGAGAAATAGGAAAAGGCTGTGTGAAAATAGCAAGGATATTTATGTTAAAAGGGGCAACAACAACTAAAAGAACATTACACTTTACAGCTGATCTACAATTTAAATCATATAGTTTGGTTTATATTGACAAATGTGCAATGTCTGTATCACTAAACTTACTGTATTAGATCAAGTTTCCAAGTTGAATGCCTTGGGAGGAATGGATGTTTAAGCACTAAAAGGTGCACAGGTGATTCAGGTAGAGAAGAGGTAGTGGATGGTTAAGAAGTTTATATGGGGTTACAGTGGTTGAGCTACAGGTAAAAGATTTTTTTAAACTCTCTTAAAGTTTCTGCTCTGGGGAGAAGCTGATTTCAGGTTATGCGTTATAAGGTATTATTGTTTGTTCCTACGTACAGTATATACATGATGCATGTTGTAGCCTTGTGTGTTGTTCCCCTTCTGGTGCTGCCCTATTAGTTATACCAATGGATAAATAAAGACCCAAAGAGAGGCCCCACAAAAGCTATTCCAATGGAGCATATATTTTGATGAATCTGTGGGTTAGTCTTCAACACTGATACAACAGTGGATTAGCCTGTTACAGAAGATAAAAGCACTGGTGGGAGAATCTAAGCTATTATGTGCCTCTGTAACATATACTCTCCCTGTCATTGGAGTAATAATCTTTGGAATCCATGTGGCCATATCACCTTGCACTATTTCAGTCTTGCTTCTTGTAAACCCTAATTGTGCTGGTGCTGAACTTTAGCATATAGTTGGATTTAAAGGCCAGTGTTGACTGCCATGTGGCTCCATTATCAGGGCTAGGGTATTCCTGTTTCCCCAATTGCCTGATTCATGCATGGTGTAAGGGCTGCAGTTCCTTATTCATTTCAGTAACATCTTGGAAGGTGCAGTTGTTCACACCAATTTGACATGAGAAGTTCACTCTTTGCCCTTGTAAAGCTGGCAGTAGCTTAGTTGACCTTTAACCTTTTGAGTAAATTCACTGTTGGCGTAACAATTTCAGTTTTGCATAATCAATATTCAACATGTTGTTACTTCATTACAATGAATGGTCACTTCTAACTTTCTGAGCATAGCCAGATCAACAGTAACAAATTAGTCATAAATAGGTGTATTGTTATTATCTTCTCATGGTTATGTTTAAAGGACCAGTAACACTAAAAAAATGACCATTTGGATTAGCATGACAGTTATTCATGAACATCACTTGTAAAAATGCTGTCTTTGAAGCTAAATTCATGAATTTTATTTCTTTATGACTATTTTTACCTTTACTGGTAGTAGCCATGTTGTTAAACAGACCTCACCCAGTTCCAGTTGTTTCTATGGTGCTTCACATAAAGGCATAAATTATTATAAGAAAGGTCAATTTCAACGTTTTGTCACGTTTGGGTGCTGGTAAACTAGAAAAGAATTAGAGGCATAAAGTACATCAATTGTTTCTTTTTTACTTATTTCAAGGAACAGAAATTTCCCAGCTCACTTGGGGTAATTCAGGAAAGTCTGAACTTACCTTGCGATCCTTCGATTCACTTCGCCGAGACTGGTACGCGCTCCCTTCTCTCCTGCACGCGGAGATCAGCAAACGCTTTAAAGGTACTTTGCCTCACCTCGTGACCACTCGATTCTCCTCGCAAGACTGGAATACCTTTAAAGCATTCGCTGATCTCCACGTGCAGGAGAGCAGGGAGCTCGTACCAATCTCTGCAAAGTGAATCGAAGGATCGCCAGGTACGTTCGGACTTTCCTGAATTACTTGGTTGTCATATTTTCTAAGCTTTTTGAATGAATTTTTGCCAGTATAGTAACAGAAACACTGCTTTAAGCCCCCAAACACACCACTTTTATTTAGTGAAGTAAAATCTACAAATTTAGGCCAGTTCACCTTGGAGAATTGTTTCACTGGCAAATGCTGAATACCCAGATTGTTGTTACATTGTCAACAAATAGATGTAAAGATGCCCTCATTCACTACTGGCATAAATGGCACAGTCTATGCGAAAAATTCACAATATCCAAGAAAATAACTAGAAATCAAGTTCTTGAACGTTAGTGCTTAAGAAGCTTTAGCCCTACAAACTGAGCCCTTGTGAATGTCATTAATGCACATGTTCAAGATACTCTGATAGAGGAACCCTGATGTTCAAGAGGCTGGGCTAATACTGCTAAAGGTTACACCATCTTCCAAGAGCTTGATCTCACGGACCTTAATTTCTTTGAAAATGTAAAGTGCAACAATGTGCCTATTTAGCAACTTAAAAAAATGTCTGTCATATAGCATGCAAGCCAGCCTGGGACTTTAGTGTCTCTTTATAATTAATATATGGTTGTCTTTATTTAGTTGTTTATTTTTTTAACATCTTTGATCTGCAGCTCTACAGCTGGCATTAAAACTGCTTTCTGGTTGCTAGGGTCATTAACCCTGGTAGCGAGTCAGTCATTGGAAATAGAAGAGGAATAAGTGGAAAGATAACTACTATGCACCTATGTAATTCAATCTGTCCCAGTAGGTTGGGGATGCTTCCAGTTTATTGTTTGTCTATGTGGTGTTGGTTGTAAAACTATTTAAAAAAAAAAAATGCTCTGTCTTTGAGAACTATGGGGAATGCTGAGTCTTCCTTGTCATACAGTGGCTGTTTTGTGTTTCATTCTTATGTTCCTTTATGTCAGTTCTCTCTCTCTCTCTGCTAGTTTAGACTATGTAGGAGGGGGGGTGAGATGGGTGAAAGTCTAAATACAGCAACAGACTGTAGAAGAGGTGACCTCGTCACGCAAATTCTCTCCACCCTTCTCCCTTCCCTCTCTCCTTTCCATGATTTTCATCTTAATCTTTCCCTCTTCCTTTAAGTCCCCCACAAACCTTTCTCCTTACTTAACTCTATCCCCACCTTCCATCCATGCAACGCCCCACCAAGCTACAATTTCTTTCCTTTTTTATTTTCACCCTCTTTTCCCCTTTCATCTGAATTAGTTTTACCCAGATGTCAGGCTGCAGTTGTAAGTAGTCAGAATGATTCTGAGGATCTTTAGCCCTTTATTGGTGAGTTGCTTGTGTATCTAATTCTCTGTAACTCTTGTGTGTCATTGTTTCTCTGTTTGCTAGCGCAGATTCCATAGTCTTTTTATGGCAGTTGGGAAGGATGCCACTGCTAAGCAAGAGGGGAGAGGGTGGGGGTCTCTGGCATGAAGCCCTTTAAGGCATTATTGATAGTTTCACTGTGCTTCTGCCAACAAAATTCAGGTTATTATTCAGATAGCAAACTGGCAATGATGGCAAACATGTGGTACAATTTGTGAAATGGAAATTGTAGCTTGTAAAAGATTAGAATCTTGGAATTGTATTAAACCGATGTTTCACCTGAAACTATAGCCTTCCAGAATGATGTATTCCTTAAAAAAAACTCATAATTATATGACAATTAATGCTTGTCTGTCCTGTGTATAGACTCTATGGATGATTTGTCTAATTCCTAATTAAACAAACATCAATGTTTTACAATACAATGGGGAGCTCATTATTGTGGTAAATCTAAACTTCTCTTGCAGACTGTGTTGTCTCTTTCCAGTCATCCAGAAACTGCTACTTATCGGTGGTCACTTGTATTTTTAGATGCATATGGATGTGAACATATATATTACATTTTTCCAAGCACTATTTCAAGTTTCTCAAATAGATGTCAAGACTCAAGGAGGGTATTTATGTATTTATGGGTGACAATTTTCACCTACATTTTTTAAACTCATTTTTCATCTATTTATAGAAAGAAATTGTAATGTAAAAAGATTTAAAGACCAAGGAGTTTGCCAATACCGAGTGATTTCACATGCTTCAACTCATATTGTCGTGATAAGTGTAAACCCTAACAGCATGCGCAAGAAGTACATAAAGGGGGGAATTCAGCATGCAGCGAAGTGAGCTCCGAAGTGTTTGGCTCACTTCGCAAATTATATTATGCGCATGCTGATGTCCTGTGCGCGGACATCAGCATGCGCATAATACCATTTGCGAAATGAGCCGAACGCTTCAGAGCTCACTTCGCTGCATGCTGAATTCCCCCAAAAAGTCACCTGACCTGCACCAAATGAGTTCAAAGTCAAGTCGCAAAAGAAAAACCATCAGCAACAAAGTATGAAAACAGTTCAATCCAGTAAACAAAAGCAGCTAAAAATCTACACAACCAGTAATAAAGGTTAAGAACTTTCTTTCAAGCAGTGCAGCAGAATGTCCAGAAACCCAGGGGTTAAGGGCCTGGTCAGACCCCTAAAAAAGTGTCTCTGGTCGAGGTCCTTCCACACTAGCACCACAGAAAGTATAGTTACAGTATTTATATAGCCACAGATCCAACCTGGTTGGAATACAAGTCTTAGGCAGATCCCTGTCAGGCAGGATCCAAGGCTATATAAATATATTACGTATAGGGACATTGCCCCCCATTTTCTTTTTTATCAGTTGTTTTGGTTCTGGCAAAGAAGAAGGACCTCCAGTGGAGACGCTCTTCAGGGATTTTCTTGTTTTTATTAGCAGTAAACAGTGGCGGGGCGACAATTAATCAAAATCCTTTGGCCTATGCAAGGCCAAGCAGGAAGAAGATGCTCTTCAAACCACTACATGTGGACAAATACAGATGTCCTCCTACTTGGCTATGTTGAGTGCAAATGAGTATTGAGGGCATCACAGACAACACAGGCCCATCCGGGACTACCTCATGGGTCAGAAGAGACAACAGAGCAGGTATTACATTCCATTTTTATTTTACACCTATTTTCAGGTTTAGAGGTACATTTTTATAAATGGACCCTTACCCAAATTCAAGTAGGCAGTGGAGTGTCTTCAGTGGGGCAGTATAGTTTTATTTATAGGGCTCCCACTCCAACACCACCTCCACAAGTAAGCAGGTGGGGAACTTTACTAGGGGCTGGGTCATCCTTTTTTGTTAGGTTCCCACCCTACAAGGGATTGCCATGTAAAAAGGGGGTCAGTTGTGAATTCTTGGGGATCAGTTTTGATATCCTTATCTGATCAATGGAGTGGGTAGGGGGACCCTTTCCCATGGTGCATACTCCACTGCACAGGTTTGGGTTAAGGGACCCTAAATTACATGGCTTCAAAGTAATTGCAACAACTTGTACAAGTGTGAAGAAAGTTTCTTTCATCCCCTTTGTTGCTGGTTATTTGCCTTTTAAATTGTTTTTGATACTGGATTTAATTGTTTTCAGTACTTTGTTGCTGGGACTTTGGAAGAGTTTGTCTGATGATTTTAATGTCGGATGCACAGTTAATTTAGGAAATATGATTTCCTCTAGATCAGGAGTGGCAAATAGTTTTTAATGATGTTGGCTGCGTTATAAAAGGTTAGGAAGGCTGGTAAATAGTGATAGGGTAAAATAGGGAAGTCGTTGGGCGATAAATATTGCCCAAATCATGTAATGCCTAAAACTGCCGCAGAAAAAAAAAAGTATAAAAATAATCCAAAAGGTTGTAAAAAAGCAAAAATCTGGGTTTTTTCCACTTTCTAATATTTATCACCTAAATTTGCACTGTACTATACACTTTAAATTCATTACAATTTCACCATGTTAAAATATGTTGTGGATATTTAACTGTGTCACCCAGTGATTATTCTTTTTCATACAAAGGGCGAAATTTACTAAGGGCGGATTTAGTCCGCCCGATCGCAATTTCTGACTGCACGTGC
>WMED01011213.1:0-15371 GCA_019650415.1 Pipa parva | reverse complement strand
TTTTCCCTAATATGAGGATAATTATCTCTTGCCTCATGGGTTTTTTGCCTTCCTCTGGATTAACACTACAGGAAAATAGGCTGAACTGGATGGACTTGTGTCTTTTTTCAGTCTTATAAACTATGTTACTATCCCTGGCTAAAGGAATTACAGATATTCCACATATGATTATTTTTGCCCAAAAATACATCACAGATACTCTTTGCATGAACCATTTCAGCTATACAAAACCTGTCTTTCCTGGCCCTGGCCAATGTCGGTGGTGGTATTGAGCAAAATTACATTTCTGTCTTTCTAAGTGTTATAAAAGAAATATAAAAGGGTGAAAATGATGTTATCACTTAACACATTACCTTTTCTTTTGTCATATCAAGAAGACCAACAGAATATCTTTCACAGTTTAGATATGCTCTGACTGTATAAAGAGCCTTGTGAAACTGCCTCTCAATGTCAGTCAACTCTTCAAACACTTTGTTTGCAGACCACAATAAAACCTAAACAAAGAGAGCTAAATATTGTAGTTAATGACTTGTCATTATATTTTTCATTGTAATATACCTGTATCTCTAAAAGGAGGTAAAACTAAAATAGGGTAATAAAAGTAAACATAAACAATTCTTAATATTTTTTTTTCTCGGAATATTTTAATTGCACAGCTTGACAAATTTTTCATGGAAATGGATAGTAGATGGGTAGGATGTAAAGGTTTAGCACGTGGATATTTAATATAGTAGTATGGAACATCTCATTAAATTAGTGTTGGCATGTATGTTTATAGGCATTAAACGAGATGAAATGGAATCCTAACTTGCAGACTGTTACAAATTTCATCCCTTTAACTGGGTACACCTGAGTGCACATATGTAACAAGCATGTATGTAACAAGCATGTATGTAACAACATTTTCATTGTGTTTTTTTACTATGCAATATGCAGTTGAGCAGCTTTCTTGATATTTATCAAAGTTAAATTGATATTTGAAATGGTATATCGATATACTGCTAAATAGAGCAGAAAATATAAATATCGCAAATATTGATATTTATTAAGTCACTTCTGACCATTTTGTTAGTCAAAAAGTGTTCACCTGGTTTATTGTGGCAAAAACTCATTATTTCCTATAGAAATGGTTCTGTAGATTTTTCTAAGTTCTCATAAAAATATATTGCTGATATAAATAAAAAAAGGAACTCCATTGAAAGCAACATTAAGTGTAGCAGCATTAATGTGGTATTAACCCATCGATATTTATCAATATTGATCTTTTTTTATATTGATAATTGGCCTTTACATAAATTGTAGAAAATTGAAAAATGCAGCAAAATTCTCCTGCAGAGAAATATATTAATATTAATCAGAGAGGCTGTTTATTTTATAGTTTTTCATTGATCAAAAGATAATCAGGCAACACCATCAAATAATACTCATTGAAGATAAAAACTCATGATGTAATGCCAATAGGGTATTAGTCTGATTATATGCTACATAGCTGGATAGCCATTACATTCCACAGTATGCATCAGAGCACAATAATATCCAGCACTGCATTGTATGGAGGGCTATACTACTTTTACTATTACTACACACCATCAGACTAGCCCACAGGGACTCTAGAAGAATTCCCAGCAGACCTCAGAGCCCTGAGGGGGCCCAGCCAGTCCCAAAGGGCTGAGACTCCCTCTCTCACTGGTTGTCTCAAAGTGGGTCCATGAACCCCCAGTCTAATGTAAATACATAATATTAAAAATCTTTAGATATAGCTTTCTTACTTACACTGCAGGTTCAAAGCTAAGTAAATAATGGTTAAAAATGCAGTAATCTAGGCTAAAAATTAGCTTTATAGCCTGAATTTTTAGTCAAACTATATTGCCTTGAACAGTCACATAGATGTGTGAATTTGCATCCATTCATTCATTTGAATACAACTTACCACATTCAGAAAACTTAGACACCTTAGAATGGTCACTGACTTATGCACTTATTTACACTACTTTGGCTAAGTGCCAGCTCAAATTAACCCTCACTAAAACAGAATTGATTATCTTCCCACCCAAACCTGGTCCCACTTTTACCTTTTCAATTCTAGTGGATGGCGCCATCATCAACCCTGTAACCTCTGCATGCTGTCTTGGGGTGACTTTTGACTCTGCTCTTTCCTTCTCTAAACACATCTCTTCCACTGCTAAAACCTGATGATTTTTCCTTTGCAACATTGCCAAGATCCGCCCTTTTCTCTCTCGCTCTATTGCTAACACATTCATGCATGCTCAGCACATTGATACAGCTCTTATTACCCTTTTATCTGTATATGTAAGTCTTCCTCCCATTTAGATTGTAAGCTTTACTGGGCAGGGACCTCCAACCTCTTGTGTCAACTGCAACCTACCACTTAAAGTGAAGCATCCTTGTGATATTATACTTGTATTGTGTAATGCACTTTTTCCATGTCTGAATTTTTTTTCTTTTGCTGTATTGTACAGCACTGCGTAAATTTGTGGCACTTTATAAATAAAATTATACATACATACAGTACATACATACTTTGGGTGTGCATGCACCTGACTTTCGCCTAATTACCAAGTGTTAGCTTGTGTCTAAGTGGTTTGACTTTGCCCGCTTCAAAGGTGGCAAAGTAGGGGGCTGATGGCAGAGCTAAGATGACTGTACACTCAGAAGTCATAGAAAATATAGCAACCAAATGACAACATGAAAGGAATGTATAAATCACACGTTGAAATGGCACCTTTAATACAGCAACAATAGTGGTTATTAAAATGTGACAAATTGGTAACAATGTCCTTACTTATTATCAGTCCTTTCCATTAATAGCATTTTGACTAAGAAAGATACAGTTAGAGTGACATTGACTCCTTTAAATAGATCCATTGGAATATTGTGTAAATAAGGTTACTCTACTTGATCAAATACACATCACTACACAAAAAATCATTTTATCGCACTTGCCTCCTGACTATTTAGACTGCAAGTCATTTGTCTTTTTGTAAATCTATATTCTGTGACTTAGCTTCTTTTTGTAAATCTATATTCTGTGACTTAGCTTCAAATCATAAAAAAATACATGTTAATAATAATAATTAATATTTCAGTTTAAAATGATTTTAAACATACCTGGCCCCTTCGAGTCTCACAGTTGTGCAAATAGCTGAGATGATATATTTTCAGATTTAAAGAGGCAAAATTCAAATATTTTAAAAATACCTGAAATAACCAGAAAACATATATACCAATTATTATTAGTTGGATACCACAAGCTATACATGGTTGCATTGGTATGTTACACTTGGAATGTGCAAGGCAACCATATAAGGCAGGGGTCAGCAAACTATAGCTCTTGAGTCAGATGTGGAATATAACTTTATATAGGCAATACATTTAGGATAGAGTCATGATGACATTTCATCTCCATTACTTTTTACAGTAACCAGTCACAGTCAGGAATTAGCATGAACATTTTACATCTTCCTTTATTGGTCTAAAGAGCTTAGATATCTATTACATTTGGCTATTTCCAGTGTTTTGATAAAATTGTGAAGCAAGTATAACAGCATTGATAATTCCCTTTGTAAAATTGAAACTACAAAAAATACTGTAATCTTGATTAATTAGCTAAAACTTTCCAAATCATACAGAAGACATTTGAAAATAAAGGAAACACTACTGTTACTATTAAAGATAACATATAGAGTGGCTATGCCCAATCTATGGCCTGTGGGCCATATCCAGCATGCAAGGCAAAGGTATCCAGCCCGCAGGGCCACATCTAGGGGTAGGCAGGGTAGCAGGCTGCCTAGGGTGCAAAAGGAGGGGGGGGGGCTATCTTGGTGATCACTCCCCTCCTTTCCCCTGTCCCTATCTACCTTTTCAGTGGCCCGGCTGTCTCTGCTGTAGCACTTAGCATCATTCCTCCCGGCAATGATGTAACTTCCTGTGAGTGGCAGGAAGCCGAATCATTACTGAAGAGAGGAAGACTGAAGTGATTAGCTGTACAGCAGAGACAGTAGGGCCACAGAGGAGATAGGTAGGGAAAGAAGGGGGGCAGTAATAATATAGTGCCCCCCTTCTTCAGAGGGTAGGGACTAGGAAGGAGGGGCAGCACAGTATGAGAGGGAGTTGTGGGGTAAGCAAAGTAGTGTGGGAGGGGGTTGTGGGGGAAGCAAAGAGTGGGAAGTGGGGCAGCAGAGTGTGGGAGGGGAGTTGTGGGGGAATCAGAGTGTGGCAGGAGCGTTGTTGGGGTAGCAATGTGTGGCAGGAGGGTTGTGGGGGAAGCAAAGTTTGGGGGGTTGTTGTGGGGGTAGCAAAGTGTTGAAGGTCGGTTGTGGGGGAAGTACAGTGTGGGAAGTGGGATGTGGGGCAGCAACGAGTGATAGGGGTGTTGTAGTGCAAGTAGCCCAGGGGAAAGGGGGGAAGGAAAGCTGCATAGAGGGGGGCAGCAGGGAATGAAAAGCAGCATGGAATGGGGAAGGAAAACAGCAGGGAGGGGGCAGCAGGGGAAGGAAAGCACCAGAGAGAGGGACAGGGATAACTACCTTTAAGAATTTTTTCTTTGGGGGTACAACCTAATGAAATGGCCTGCACATGGCTATGGGGAGCGCTGAGGAGTAAGATGCCTGCACTCTGCTAGTACTTCTATGCAGAGGTGATGATGATCTGATTCTAATCCCATGAGCTCCCAGACAGAGCAGTGCACAGAGGATAAGAATCAGATCATCGAGCCACTACTGCATAGAAGCGCTACTAGCCTATTAAGCGGTGCAGCAGGCTGAGAGTCTGAGAGTGGGATTATGCAGGTGTGTCAGTCATAAAGGACTGGGGGGCGTGATTTCATTACTCCACCTAGGGCGCCAAAAAACCTTGGCCCGGCCCTGCTGGCCTGCATCGGTGAGCTGGGGTATAATGCTACTATCCTCCAGCAACCAGATGTCGCATATCCCGGGAGCTCCGGTTGGCAGGTGACTTCCGGGAGGTGGGCAGAAGCGTGTTATATCTCATCTCCGCACCATATACACAGGAGCTCCGGTTGCAGGAGGGCACAAAGAGAGGCAGATTGAGGAAAGTTATAACACACACAGACTCAGAGACACACACAAACACTGCAGCTGCACCAGCAACACATTTCTAATACTATTACTAATACATTTTTATCTGCTCTATTTTTTTTTCTTCTTTGTATTCTTGCAGTGAAGCGGCCCCCCGACGTGCATGTCGGAAATGTATATGGCCCCCAGGAGGCTGAAAAAGGTTGGGAATCAATGATATAGAGGTCCAAACACCTTAATTAATTCAAAATCCTCATGTTTGAAATAAAAGATAGCATTATTAGCATATTCAATTAAAATATTCTCTTTTTTCCAAAATATTAATTTTCCATTCCAGAATCTGGTTTTTAACTATTTCTGCTTCTGTAGCTATTCTGTGCTGACTTTGGTTAATTATTATTCCCTCCTTCACTAAATTAGTAGCACATCATTAAGTTTATTTTTTCTTTAGCTCAGGATGCAATATCACTTTCAAACATAAGATATTGAGCAAGCAACATTAGGGAGCTTACACAGCTCCATCTGGTTGAAAAGTAATATTGCAGCTCCCAAGAACAACATTGATGATGTGTCACTCTGAGGTAGGAGAGGAAGCTTCTGACTTGAACACATTCACTGTTCATTTCACTAAACACAAGGTATGATTCACCTTTACTGAGAGCCTCATTGACTAAAGTATAAATAGTTGTATAGAGCTGTGAATTCACATCTATTCTCCACTTCCCAATGTTTGCTCACAGAGCAAAGCTTGCAAAGTGGCTAATACACGATCAAATCAGTTGACTTCAAAAATTGCAAACTTACCTCTTTGCATCATTTTGCATGCGTTTACACAGGTACTTCTACTACTGACTAAACAGAGGAGTGGTGCAAATGCGACTAGGTGTACTACTCTGAATTCACCTGTTTGACTTTGCCACTGGCAAATTGGGGGGTTGATGGCAGGGCTCCAATGCTGCATAAGGCAACTATTCATTCAAAATTGACAGTGGCAACTGCTACTAGATGACAACATGACCTAGGGATAAGGTGACAGAAACAGAAAGAATATTCACAGGATACAGTTGGTGGGATATGATGAGACTGACGCCCTTCATTTGTCAAATTCACCTCACTCTGCATGACTTCTCATCCTACTTCTAACTGACTGGCTATGCCACACTATTCATGTGACAGTGTTCACTGCTGTCCGCCAGTTTGACTAGCATATTCTCCATTTAGTCAATAGTGTGAAGTGAATTTGTGACTATTTTGGCAATGCAACTCGAATTGTAGTGAAGTGAATAATTTCAACAGGAAAATTTGCACTTTAGTCAATGAGGCTATGAATGTGTTGTCAACCAAAGAACCAGCCATATAAAAATGTTACTGTTTCCTTATAAAGTTTACTCAAATGTCATTGTTCTTATTCTTCCATACTCTAGCACTTTGTTAATGTTAAGACTCACTTTTCTCTAGTCAATATAACATTCTGACATCAGCTTACAGAACTATGTGTATAAAAATCGAAACATTTTTTGACCACTTAATGTTGAAGAAACAGCGGTTTTCATTTCATCAGTATTGGCTATTTAAAAAGGTATTATTGCCATGTCATAAGTCACCTTTAGAGGCAATTTTTTAAATTGAAAAATTGTTTTCGAATCCTATATAAATCAGTGAAAAACGTAATAAATATCTCTTGTTAAAGCTACAAGTTACATCTTGTTGTGGTTTTACTAAGAAATGGGAAAGAGACAGAGACATGTAAATTTAAAAACAATAACCTTTTACTTACATCTTCATCATAGTTGGTAAAATATGGACCATCAATTTTATTAACCGCCATAATAACAGCAACAACATCTTTGCCATTCAGAATTGGTGTAGCAAGTATATTTTTTGTAGTGTACTGAGTTAATTCATCAGCAAATTTGCTGTATACTGAGCTCTGTTAAAATGGAAAATAATGCAGTCAATAAAAATAACATCATAATAATGTGCAGATGATTTGCGAGCTGGTTTAAATTTATAGGAGGTTTAACCAAATTTTGTGTATAATAATATCTGAACTGTACTTTTCTACTGAGTTAACATTCCTAAGAAAATACTTAAACAGCCTTAAATATTTGTTATAGTCATTATGTCTATAACTGTCTGAAAAAGAGCAAAATGCTCCAGTGCTAATTTTATTAGCTGTAGTTGATAAATGAGTATGCATTGCATATGACAATACACAAAAGGAGAGATTTGTGTGGCTCAAATTCTGTTTGTATTAATGCTGTGATCATTGTCATTTATTCACTTCTCTCATATTAACTGCACTTACTCAACTGCACTTTAAGTAACTTACTTACTAACTGCACTTACAAAAGCTATTGAAATCACACATGTTTCTTGCAATATTCACATGAATTTTTCACATTTCTCCTTAGGTTTCCATTATACTTTCTTTGAGTTGCTTCAGTGCAATGAAATGTTATGGTTTCTATACAATACAATAAGGCTCTCTCCAACCTCTACACAAAGAAGGGGAAATGGTGACCACCTTTTGATGTTATTTATGTAACTTTTTTTATAAGGCAAAATGCTCTTAACAAGTACAAGATGTAAAAGGGTATTTAAACTGCATAGACAGTAGAATTCAAAGTAGAAATGTTGTTGGTCAGTTAGGCCCTCATTCACCATAGTGCGAAGTGAGCCGCGAAGCGTTCGCCTCACTTCGCACTTGGTGTTATGCGCTTGCTGATGTCCTGCACACGGACATCAGCATGTGCATTAAAGGGATTCCCCTCCCGGCAAAGAGACTCGAGTGCTCTCGCCGGGAGGGGAATTCCTTTAATGCGCATGCTGATGTCTGCGCACAGGACATCAGCATGCTCATAACACCAAGTGCGAAGTGAGGCGAACGCTTCGCGGCTCACTTCGCACTATGGTGAATGAGGGCCTTAGTCTTCAGTGAAAACCTTAACCTAAGTGCTAGGTAGCTCTAACTCAGAGTTGCATGTCTTCCAGATTCTTTGGGAGCTACCCCTTCACTAACTACTGTTGGACCAGCTTCCACTGCTAAACTAAGCATTGTGCAAGTTACCGCATTACCTTGAACAGCTACAGTTAAATAGTGTTATATACCATAGATCAAATTCCTTCATTTCTTATTATGAAATTTAAAGCATTGAGTGAAAGTTCCTGCAGAGAGAAAAACTGGGTAATCTCAATTCCAATTCATCACATAAAAATACTGTATGTGCTACCTTGTTATAATCTTCCAGTATATGCATGAGTGATATGATATCCCTACAAAATCCATGGTAATATGTGGGCAACAGCGCATGAAGACACATGTTGCTCCACCAGTTCCTTAAGGGCATTCATCCCATTTATTAGCTGTGTTCAAGAAAACTACACCATTTTGAAAAACTTATAAAGATAATATCTGATAAAGAAAAATGACAGACTTTTAAAATGTTGAATATTTCTTGCTGCAACATCCATGTGGTCACTGCTTGGATTTGAACCCATGAGCTGCTGATTACTGCACAGTTGCCTTACCTCTAAATGATTTTAGCTGTAGTATTCTTGGTTCTCTCATGTTATATTGGATTGACAACCTTGCTCGCCCTTGTGAAATTATTGGGAATCTCTTGCCTTTAAGACCTGGCAGCACCCAAATAGTGGAGGGCTCCTCCCAAAGCCAAAGGTGGCTGTTATAGGCAAAGAAGCATGCTGAGACTAGATTCCCAGTGGTTTCGCAGGGTTTTGGGTAGTCTTACGTGATACTAACACACAGCTAATAAATGGGCTGAATGCCCTAAAGCAGACCTGGGCCATGTACAGCCTGTGGGTCACATCTGGCCCTTTAGCTAATATTGTGTGGCCCACGTGATATCCCCCGAGTACAGAGGCAGTGGATGCAAAAAGACTTACCTCTGCACTGGTGGAGATCCTGGGAGCCACAAGTGCTGACTTCTTAACTTAGTATTGAGGTACACTATCCATGACATCATTAGGCAGTGCCAGCTGTTACCCGAAGCTACTCGTGGGCACAAGTCATGACTCCACAGGTACCTCTCCATAACTAACACATTATATACTGTATATGCAGTAATGTAATATTATATGGGAGGTGTACTTTACTAAATGAGACCTGGGGAGCTAGGAATATGTAAATATCATACATTTAGTGATTTATATATCTAACAGTTGTTAGATATAAATCACTAAATGTATGATTTAGTGATTATCATACATTTAGTGATTTATATACTGTATCTAACATTTGCATATCTAACTCAGGGGTGGGCAAACCGAGGATGTAAAAATGGGGTCATGGCCAACCACTGTAGGCATCAGCACACTAGACACACCCCCAGCCCTCTGAATCAATCCAGGCCATTCAAGTGGCCCGATGGTGAAAATAATTGCCCACCCCTGCCCTAAAGGAACTGGTGGACCAACTTGTGTTTTTGGGGTTTTTTTTGCATTTATGGACAGTGGGCATTGCTTGTGTCCCCCATGTGAATCTGCATTCAGATGATGTCCTATATATTATTTTTTATTTGTGTTGTGTGGGCAGTAGAGCCAATAATCATGTATAGTAACTACCACTAAGCAATGCAGCATTTTCAGTGGGTGATAGTACGGTGAGCACCATACTATCACACCATTTGAAATGCTGCAATGCTTAGTTGTAGTTACACTAATTCTATGGACATCAATGAGGCATTTATTTATTGGTAGGGTACAGTTGTGATGAACGACTTAAATGTTACAAAGATAGCATCTGCACAGCATCTGCTAAATCTTAAAGGAAGTCTTTATATGTCGTTTTCAAGATGTAAGTTTTCAGTTTTAAAAATGTTCAAAGAAGAATGGACTTAAAAAAAAAATCTGTTATAGCTTGTGCATTGTTTGCAATCTTTCATTGTCACTTGATGGCTGTGTGCACTTCCCTAGTTTCCATAGTAGCTATATCCATAGCAATAATATATAGCCCCAAAGTCTCACTCAAGCTATGGTACTATAAACAATCATTTTAGTGCAGACTGGAGCCTATTAGCGTATTGAGATGATAATATTTTCTGCTTAAATAAAACACATTTTAAATTCTCATGGCATATTTGCTAACAGTATGAAAAGAATATTTTTATTAAAAAATATTATTTATATTTTTATGCAGTTATTTAAATAAAATGTATCTACCTTGTCAAATTCAGGAAGATATATTTGTATTTTAATAAATATGCCTTGTATGTACTTTTCAGTGTCCATAGAAATCCTTCTTCATTGAAACTACTTTAGACAATATGAAGTTCCAAATTCTTAGATAATTATAGATAATCAACACAATTAAGAGCTTGAATGTCATTAAAAGGTTTTGTTAATGTCTTATTTTGATTAGAAAATGACAAATGGTGATTTTTTTAGTCGTTACATACTGCATGCAGCACAGTTTTAAGAAATAGTGAAATCATTTTTATGTGCCTCTAAGATTTTTGAAACAAGATTGTGTATGTTCTGGATATATACACAGTATTATATGTATGAGGATATATCATTAGGTCTTTCCCTTATTTTTTAAAACAATGGTTTTCAGTTGCCTTAATAGATAAGAGTCTTCAGTACAATTGGTATTGCTTATACTGTATGAAAGAAGAAACACACTTTAACACAACATAATCCTCTCAACATCTCATATATTCGATTTATTCCTGCTGTACTTTTTGCCTAATGCAATCGACATAGGAGTTTCTCAGTTTATCCTGTTACATGTGAAAATGAGATTTTTACATTTTCAAAGCATATGCAAACATTTCATTTCATGCAAACTTGTGGCAAATTAAAACAGGAGTTTAAATGTATCATGGGATATTGACTTAGCAAACAGATCTAAAAGATGTTACTTATTGTGTTGAGCAATGGTAGATTGTTTATCTATCTACATTAGTGCTGAAATTGGCATGTAACTTCCTGTAATGTGAAACTCATTATTATTAATCATAATTATAACATAATGCAGGCATATAACTTCTTTTTTTAAGTACATAATTGACACCCACAAATATTAATATGTAAATTGATTGTGACTTTACCCTTAATATCCACTTTTACTTACATCACCAATAATATACAAATTCCACACTAATGTAGTTTACAAACCTCTGATATATAATGTAATACAAAATGTTTATTAGGAAATAATTTCCTTGATGAATAGAGAAATAGAGATTTCTTTGTAAATATAGATACTAAACATAAAAGCACAGAAGAATTGATGACTTTTCAACAGTTCAGTTAGCAGAAGGATAACAATACATTAATAAAGTACTAACATTGCAGTTACCATATATTATTAATTAAATATTATATATTTTACTATGGGAAATAACCATAGTTTTACATACCTCACTAACATCCTTGATATTAATTGTTTTCTTGGTGTGGGCAACATGTCCTACTACTCCAATGTCCAAAGGATATACAATTTCGCTGTCTGGTGGCACAAGGCATTCTTCAAGTTTACTATTTTGATGGACATTAAACAGCCTTGTGGCCAACTCCGGAGTTCCATTTCTTTGCCTGTACATAAAGAGACTACACCTATCAGCATGAATGAGAAAACTGATTCTCCTTAGAGTCTTGAATACCACCTTTTCCATATTGATGCTTTCTTGCATGTCTCTAATAAGTTCAAAGAGAATTTCACTTTCTTCCACCTGGACAAGTTCCCTAAAAGTAGCAAAATCTACAGAAAGGTCTTTACGGCCAAAGGCAGCAGCAATTGTCTCTGGCTTGAGTTTTTTTTCAAAGTATTTTTTGGTAAATGCTGGATTGTTTTCCAAGAACCTGGCAACATCTTCCTTCTTGAGACTCATTTTTTTAAAAAGATTTTCTTTTTGCAAAGCTAAAGTAGTTAATGGGTAAATTAACCTTAGTGATCAAATCTGGAACAATGCAGTCCCCTTGAGAGGTCTAGATTGAAGCAGTGCAAGTAACATGAGTGAGTTAACTGTGCATGTGCATTAATCTCTCAGTATTATCAAGACATATCCTTAATAATGCTGAAGGTGAAACTGAGATAGGACATACCTACTCATGAAAAACAGATAAGATAACTTAAATTTGGCAAATCAATGCTTGGTAAGTCTACACTAAAATAAACTATTGTAATTAATTACAGTTAACTAATGTACATGCCAAGATACTGAAATGTTTTTAGTTTTTAATTCTTTGTACAAAAGGATTGTTTCCTTTAAGTGCCACTCATCTTAAAGAAAGCTTCTTAAGTATTAATTAAACAGATACACGGTATTATCTCTAGTTAACAAATGACAATCTTGTTATTCTCATTCTGTATTCTATACAGACTACACAGGTACAGTATCAATCAATCAATGTATATGTGAGTATAGGTCATATAATATATCTCAATAGTGTTATGCATTCATAATGCTTCTAAACATATTGCCTAATAAAAAATGCATAACAGATTTCAAGCTTATTTGTATTAATGAAAAGTCCCATGTGCACTTTTTATATGTTACCTCTCTAAAAGGTATTTTTTGACAAAGATTCTAGATATATATATTGTGAGAGTGTTGTGTTTGAGGGGAGATATTTGGCTCCAATAATGCGGACAGACTTCTGGAGGTCAGTCCAGATTTTGTAAATCACCCCAGGATGCAGGCTAGAGCCTCTTTAAAAGGCAGCTGGGAGTGCCACTTTGGTGAGGTCAGTTTGCTAAAGGAGGAATCTGTGTTTTGGGGATGGTGATGCACTTTGAGACCCTAAAGAGAGAACCCTGGAGGAGGGAAGGAATATTTTGTTTTCTATGGCCCTAATTCACCATTGTGCGAAGTGAGCCGCAAAGTGTTCGGCTCACTTCGCACATGGTGTTATGCGCATGCTGATGTCCTGTGCGCAGACATCAGCATGTGCATTAAAGGGATATCCCTCCCGGCGAGAGCACTCGAGTCTCCTCGCCGGGAGGGGAATCCCTTTAATGCGATCACTGATGTCCGTGTGCAGGACATCAGCGGGCGCATAATACCATTTGCGAAGTGAGCCAAACGCTTTGCGGCTCACTTCGCAGCTCACTTCGCACAATGGTGAATTAGGGCCTATATCTCAACTGTGTGAGTCGTTGTTACTCACTGTTTTCAGAGAAAGGACTATTCACTCTGAAAGTGGTGTTTTATCAGGTTGTTTTTTTTTTTTTTTTGCTAAGAAAGGCTGTGTTTAAGTTCATTTTATGGAAATAAAAGCTCTGACTACATAAGAAACTCACTCTTTGCCATATGTTAGTCACATGTTCTAAAATACGGTATTACTGCAGCATATAAGTTTAAGTGAAATGATAGAACAAATTATCACCAACTGGTTCTTCAGCATGAATACCCCTTTTGGGTGATAAAGCCTTTTCTTCTCCCATGCTCCCATGTGGGTTGTGAGGGTGGAGTCGAACTTCTCCTTGTTTCCAGCTGTTGCTTCAAATCTATCACTATCCCTGACTGCTTTGTATTGTCTTCCTTTGAGGTTCATGTTTTCCAACTTTTCTATCCCCTACCTTTATGTGTTGCTGTTATATACAGGCCGCCATCTGCTTCCTCACCTGCCACCTTTCACTCTGACTTTGAATCCTGGCTAGCCTTTTTTCTCTCTAATGATAGTACTTATTACGTGGGACTGCCATATTGATGAACTATCTCTATCTTGGCCTTCCCATTTTCTCCATTTAACTTTCTTTTTTGATCTTCACCAATGGACTAGGTCTGAACAAAAAATGCTTCTCTTTCTGCTCTAATATCAATCCATTCCCTCCCTCAGATCACCACCTTCTTAACTTTTCAATCTTATTCTCTCCCATAACTCCTTCGCCACCACCTAAAACTTTTATTCGGAATACCCATAACATTGATCGGCAAGCTATTGCTACTTTTCTCTGCTCCAGCCTTTCCATGTCCCTGCCCTCCTCTGATCCTGATTCACTCGCTATTTTCTAAAACATCATCTTATCTACTACTATTGATTAATTTGCCCCTCTGCAGCCTAAACCAATTCGTACTAATAATTCTCACCCCTGGCTGAATGCAGAAACCCGATTTATGCAATCCTGAATGCATAGTGCAGAGTGTCTGAGGAGAAAATCCCGTTCCCAGGGAGACTTTTTGCATTACAGCTTTTTGCTTTGGTGCTATAATTCCTCTCTCTCCCTTGCCAAGCAATCATATTGCAGAACTCTCATAAACCAATATAAATCAAATCACCATCATCTATTTTCCATTTTTAACATCTTTTTACATTGCTCACCCTCTGACACGCAAGCCTCTCTACATTCCCCAAAAGATTTTGCTGACTTCTTTCAAAAAAAAAATTGGTAACATCTGCAATCAGATTATCCCATCTGACACCACAGAGATAATTCTACCTACATCTCCACCTGAGTTTCAATATTCTTTTTCTCCTGCTACGCAATCTGAAGTTTCTCAACTTCTCTCTTCCTCCCATGTCACAACTTGCTTGCTTGACCCATGCCTTCTTCTTTACTTAAGTGCTATGATTCAGCTCTTGTGCCTGCCCTAAAACACTTGTTTAACTCTTCCCTGTCCTCTGGAACTTTTTCTTCTTCTTTTAAACAGGCCTGTATTAAACTAATCCTTAAAAAATCTACACTGGACTCTGCATGCCTCAATAACTACCATCCTGTCTCTTTCTTGCCCTTTGCTTCTAATTTTCTGGAACGTCTTGTCTGCATCTGCCTTACAAACTATCTGCATGCCCACCATCTCCTGGACCCTCTGCAGTCTGGTTTTCAGCCAGGGTATTCTACAGAGACTGCTCTGTGCAATCTTGCAAATGATCTCCAGGTTGCCAAAGCCAAGGGTCACTTTTCTGTTCTAATTTTCCTAAACCTATCCTCTACATTTGATACTGTTGATCACTCCCTTCCTATACAAATTCTCCATACTCTTGGTGTCTGTAATAAAGCTGCATCTTGGCTGGCTTCCTATCTTTCTGATCGTTCCTTTTTTTGTCTCCCATGTTAATGACACCTCTTCTCCTGTCCCACTCAGGGTACAGGTTCCTCAAGGCTCTGTCCTTAGCCACCTTCTGTTCTCCCTGTACACTCTTTCCTTGGGTGATGTCATCAAATCTTTTAGTCTTCAGTATCACTTGTATGTAGTTGATACCCAAATTTATCATCTTGTGTGTTATCACCTAAAATACAGACTCAAATTCTCTAGCTGTCTCCTGAAAGTCTCCTGTTGGATGGTCCTGCAGAAGCTCCAATTAAATATCTCTAAAACAGAATTGATTATATTTCCACACAAACCA
>WMED01011212.1:0-15373 GCA_019650415.1 Pipa parva | reverse complement strand
CAACTTTTCAGATGATTTTCAGGGGTTAAAAAGTAGACTTATACACCAGCAAATACAGTAATTATTTTTAAAACTCCCAATACTGACAAGAAAAGGTGGTCTCTTACAATTATCTAGATCTCAGAGCAATGACTGATGATGATTTTAACAGAAATGTCTAATCCAGGGTCAAAAACCATCTACAAAATGAGACCAAAGGATGTATCATTAGTTTCACTGGATACTGCATCAAAGCACCTCATGATCTGTGTAGTTTACCACACAAAGTAGGTTGGTGTTGTTTTGTTGCGGATTACTGCATTAGCAAGAGTCACAGGGCACTTTGAGCTCCAATGAATCCAGTGGGGCGTGCTTTCGTTGCATTTTGTTGCTGTTTTGATGCCGGTATCAAAACACAACATCTGCCATTATCCTTAGTTATAGCTACAGGGGTGAGTAGCAGAGGAAAGAATAAAGGGCACCAGTCAGCTAGGAGGTCCACCTAATGCTGGCCTGTGTGGGAAGATGGAGCAAAAGAAGTTGTTAGCTTTTAAAAGCCTTGTGAGTCTGCCAATAAGCACATGCACAATCCATTTGGGATATGAAAGGTTTTGTGGTCAGTAGGTTTGAGCTCTTTGAAATAAAAACTACAAAGAAACGTCCAGTGTAGGATTTGTTAGCTTAAATGAGAGCATTTGTCAAGAATATGGAAACCTTTGCTAAGCACTATATACAGTATATATATATATATATATATATATATATAATTATAAGCCTGAATTTGCCAAGGTGAATCAACAAAAGGCATATATATGAACATCAGCTGGGAAAAATCCATTGTCTTTAATACATCCATATTTAGGTGATCATACAAGTATTAATTCATTTTACCCCTAGTTTTCTCTAGGGGTAATTCTAAAGGGAATATACTTAGTGATTACTTCCTTTGCTCCTGCTCTACCTCCTGCTTGAAGATTTCATCAGTCCACTTCTGTTGTAGCATCTCCATCCTCTTCAGGTTCACGCCTCCTCTTCAACATTCACTGTGTTTTTTTCTGCCCATGCTCAGAAGCAGTTTGAACATGCACAGAAGAAAAAAAACCCAGCTTAAATTAATTTTATTGCTTTCTGTCTGTTTGTATCTTTACTGTCAGCAGCCATGTTGTTATAACACATATTCAGAAAGTCTGGGGGTCATTCACTAAAGTCAGAATTGTTGCATATAGGTGCGAATTCGCCAGATAAAGACAGTCGCAATTGGCTGCTACTGTCGCAGTCGCGTCTTTATAATGCGAATATTGTCGCAGTCGCGACTTTATTATGGGAAAATTGTCGCGACTTTACAATGGGGAAATTTTAGCGGATTTGCTATGGGAATCTGTTGTTTGCGAATTCGACAGTCAAATTCGCAACTTAGTGAATAACCCCCTCTGTCTGAAAGCCCAAGGTTTAAAACCAAATAGCAGAACATTATACTTTCAAGACAGATAAAGACCTCCATGTAGCTAATAAATAGAAATAGTTTAGTACTGAACAGAGATTTTAGGAAGGCCAATGCTGAGCATTGCAATAGGGATGATAATGTAATTTTGGAAAAATTCTTATGGTAATCTTGGAGGTCCTAAGATTAAATTTAGATTTTTGGGAAAAAATTTTTTTTTAAATAATGGCTTTAACTTTGCGTAACATTGATGAAAATCCATTTTGCTTAATTATAATAGTGAAATTTAAGTCACAGGAATGTTTCATTCCTGCCATTTTTGGACAAAAACACCAAATGTGTACATTTTCTAGAGGCCAGTTGTGGGCAAGAAGAGCCTACAAGCATAATAGACTGTGACAGATATTAAGTGGACTCTAACATCATTAACTGATATTTAATATTTGATTATTTATCACAAACAATTTTCTATTTTCTTTTTCTCATTTTTCATGTATTTCTTTTTTATTATTTCCAAGCGATTACCAATGTTAACATTTGTATCCTGCTATTATTTCAACATTTAATGGTTGTCACATTGTTATATGTGCCATAAACACAAACTGATCTGTTTCCGAGTAAATGCCATGCTTATAGCCTATCAAATATACATTGTTCTCTTCCCCAGGGCTTAGGATGTGGAACAAGCAAAACCCAAGTTCCTGTTAAAAAATAGAGAGGCACTCTATGGAGCATATCTCCGGAACGAGTAAGAGTTCTGTTAAATATTGTGTTTATTTGATTGTTTATAGTAAGGCCTCAATTCAAAAACCGTGATGATAATCTGTGTCTTTTAGTTTGCATTTAAATGTTGAAAAAGCTGCAACAATTTGGTTTTTATGCTCACACTTGTATGACTTGATCCAAAGATTGCAAGAAAACATCTGTTAGAGCCTGAAAAAGGGACTCTGCTCTGTACCATTGCTTATTACTGATTACATGATATCTCTGGTGTGGCATTGTTTCCTGGGAAAATAGAAGGAACTAGACAATCCAAAGTCTTGATTTCAGAGTTCCTGTGAAAATCAATAATATTTTATTATGACATTGTTCAGTTGCACAGATAATATTTTGCCTAAACCATGCACATGTCTGTAGCTAGGCAGAAAGCATAAATAATAGATGGATTAAGCAGTGACCAGGAACACGGGGTTAGGGGACTGAGGCGAAATAAATACCCTTTAAGCAGACATTTCTTCATTAGTAAACTAGCAAAGACTTGCCTGGTTCTTAATATGGTGCGAGGCTGGTGTCTGTGTGGGGGGTTGGGAAGGGAAAAAGGGATACTGCAGGTGAAATACAGTACTTCCACGAGTTTCGTTAAAGTGCATATTTTGAATTCTCTTTTTTATGAGTAAATTCAAGCAGTTGTCTTTTTAAACCTGCATGAGCCTCAGGCGTGAAAGATTATATTGTAACATCCACAGGGTATTCCCATTAGGCAACCTTATGCAGTGCTTGTATGGGCACTGCAAGAGTTTCATCACCTACCTTTCTTACCAGGGGCAATAAAAAGCATTTGTTCTGCAGTGACATTTAATACATTTGTACATGATAGTTTTTATTACTTGAGGTTTGTTTTTTATGTTGTCACAGAATCATGCAGTTTGAACAACACCTACAAATGAAAATGCCCCTGTATACGAATACAAAGGGAACAGTCTGCGCATCCAAAGAAAGTATACTTTCTGAAAAATGTGTTTGTTTTTTTTTATTTCAAAGTACATTTCCCTTTATTTTGGGGGCTTATAGGGCCCAAGTCATGAATATGTATTTGTACAGTTTACCTGAAACAATAACAGTGGGTATGTATTAGTTTATGTAAAGCTGGACGGACAAGCTACAGTATTTGTATAAGTTTATAGATAAAAATAATCACACATTCATTCTATGTACTGTATAATTGTTACAACATTTGGAAATGACTTTACCAACAAGTTGGAAGATCATTTTGACATATCAAAAATGTACACTAATACATACAGATCATCGAAAGATTGTAAAATTATTCTGATAAATATCACCAATCTTTGTGTAATCTTATGGTAAAAAAAAAATTGTAAAGTGTATGATTAGCTTAATAGAATAAAGAGGAAACACAAAGGAATACAAATCAGGAATTTAGCTCCAAGGAAGACATTTTAATAGCACTGGATAACAGCAATAGACATAGGCATGTACATTAAAATCAAGAATTTGCGCAGAATTTGTGTTTTAGGTATAGAAAAAAAAAACCCTGCTGAAACACAAATGACTACAGACATTTATATAAAAGCATTAAAATTGCAACATAATTCTTTTTTTTAAGATAGAGTATGTATTTGTTATATGAATTCAGCACTGTGCTGGAGAATCCTAGGTTGCAAATTTTACAGTATATTCCTTCAAATAAGAGCAATTCTTGTGTTATTTCAGGTAACAAACATGTTTCTGCACTGCGCATCATTGACAGAACGAGAATAAAGTAGTTTGAGACAGCAGTATTCTGTATAGTCTTGTTACTTTAATGTTCACACTTCAGCTTTCTGGATAAAATTTCACTTTTTAAAAAAAATAAAAAACATCTCACAGATTTGACTTCACAGGGCTGTATATTTTTTAGACACAGCAGATTTTATACCTTACGGCTTTCTTTATAGAGGTGTTTTTGTCCACTGTGCAGAATAGTATTTTTATCTGCTTTGACATGTTTTTTTGCAATTTATTTTCTAAATGCGTTTACTTGTATCTGTGTAGCTTTATTGTCAACTGTGCTTATAGCATTTGTCCTCTACCCACACATGAAATAAAGCAGGGTGAAAAAGGGGTTTACTTGACATGTTATTCTATATAAATTATGGTTTAAAAAATGGCTGTGTTATTGGAGATAAAATACATACAGCAAATCTATAATACTGTATAAGATAATATAGGGTTAGGTATCTTTCACCTATAGTACATTGAAATACATAATCAGAGAGCATATTTATCAAGTGTGAATTCTCGTGTAGATACATGAATTCCAAAAAATTTGCCACTTAATTCAACTTTGCATATTTACCGAAAATCATTATTTTCTGCAATATGGCAAATTTACAGGCAAATCGGCAGCTTCTGCTGACCACATACATATCTACTGAACTTTTCACATTTATTCACTGTGAATGTAGCAGTGCTATGGGGGAATATCTATAAGAATTGAATTCTCCTATTAAATCGATATACCTTAAATTAGGTCAAAAATATAAATATTGCTGATATCAATATTTATAGAAGCCCCTTGTGACATGTTTTTATTGCTGAAAAGTGTTCGACTGGCTGATGGTGGTGAAAACCCATTATTCCCCATGGAGATAGATTTGAACATTTTTTTTCTAAATCCCCATCGAAAAGGTCAGCGATATCATTATCTATGGAAAAGTGATGTAGAGTGCGGAGGAAATAACGCATCGATATAGATACATTTTATTCGCATCACATACATTGAGGGAAATTGAAAATGCAGCAAAAAGGAAAAAACTGTGAAAACATGGTGAAAAGGGGCGAAACTGATCAAACTGCGTCAAAAATCTCTGTATGACCTTTATAAATTTCCCCTATTTTCACCGCTTTTTGATCCGTTTTGCTGTTTTTCGCTGTTATTTTAGTTTTGCCGCTTTTTAAAAAAAATTTCCGTCAATTTATGTAGCGCTGAATAAAATGAATTGATGTTGAAAAATATATTTCGATAAATATAAATAAATATCGATTTGTTAATAGCACTATACTTGACATTACTTTCAGTGGAGCTCCTTTTTGATTGATATTGCGAATCTTTTCCATGGGGACTTGGATAAATTTACAGAACCATCTCTATAGGGAAAACTGGGCGTTCGCTACCCTTGACCAAGCAAACACTATTTGGTGGAAAAAGGGGCTTAATGCATATTGATATCAGCAATATCGATATTTTCCCCCTATTTAGCGGTAGATCGATACACCAGTGGAATTTCAATTCAACTTTTATAATTATCCCCCTTAGTGAATAGGCAGAGTTGTCTACTCTGTACTAGGATACATTATCAGAAAGGGCAGTGGATTGCCCTTTGATAAATATGCTTCTAGATGTGAAATGTAAAAATGCTTTTGTTGCCAGGGTAGGGGGTCTGGAAAAGTGACCCGACTAAGGTTGGAGGGTTTAAGTCAAATACTGAACAGAGATAATTCCATGCAGGATTCGAAAAGTCCCAGAGACCTTTTTCCTGTGAGGATCATTAAACATACTAGTAGAAAATTAACCCAATCTATAACAAAAGAATGTACTATTTAAACAGTCACCATGCCCCTGAGAGAGAAGAATATTTGAGCTTGTCATCTTTATTTGCATGATCCAGTGTGAAACCTGAACCACCACCACCTGCAGACGCCTGCTGCTGTGGCTTCCTTGACTATGCACAATCGCACTGTATTATTCCATAGATTTATTCTCTTGTGTTCTTTATTTCTACCATCTAATTAAATGCTTTATTGTAAAAACAAGTCAGAGGATGAACCACTCACTTTTCTGTATCTTTGCCCTGCACGCATTCACAAATCTTAATGGCAAAATATACCCTGATGTATAAATGTAAGTTCAAATGGGTGATTATCATTTTGTTTTAAGTTGGAATATCTGCATTGTTCAGTACATTTAATTGGTTTTCTTTGGAGATTATCTGTTTTTTACTGGAGTTCTGACCAGTTTATGTATTCTGAAAGCACTATAGCTGGCACTGTTATGAGAGTGTACCCAGGGCCGGCTCTCCCATTAGGCCACATAGGCAGATGCTAGGGGCGCTGGGTGTCCAGGGGGCGCTCGCGTGCATTTTTTTTTCTTCTAGCGACATTGGAGGTGAGTGGGGGGCAAGGGGGGCGGCGCAGGGCAGGGGGAGGGTGCCGGGTGGGGGATTGCCTAGGGTGCCAATAGGGCCAGAGCCGCTACTGAGTGTACCCACCGCACAATTTATTGTTCAAGGCCAGTTTTGGACACACTGTGGCCCTGGGTAAAACTGAAAGTATGGCCCCATATGCTGGTGTGTTTTGTCAGCAGTGAGTGAACTGCAGGGGTCTGTTTGCAGCAGCCCCCCAGGCAACTACCCAGTTTGTATCCCAACATAACAGGCTTTGCCATACTTTACTCCCAAAGATACTGCCACATAGTCCATTTCATGCCACATGTAAAGCTTGCCATGTGGGCAATGGTATATAATGGAAAGGAAAAATTGCTTTTTTTATGCACAGACGTTTCCTTTCTATACTTCTATTCCCTTTGTATTTACCGGAGACAGAACTGCAAAACAATGGAATGTCTGTTACATGTAAACAGAATTTCTCTTAATACAAAATAATTCTAGTGTAAAAAAAAACAAAAAGTAAAGCCATTTATCTGTTTGTATACTCCACAATCAGTGTTATCAGAAAATGCACTAAAGTGATTTATTACTCACTTGAGATAACATTAACTGTGCCTCATACCATGCACTTGCAACAGTCTCTTAAAGGGCCAGTAACAACAGAAAAATAAAAAATTCTTATTTGACTGAGCATGCAAATTCTTCATAAAGCACCTGCTAAAATGATATTATCGAGGTTGAATTAATACATTATATGTCTGTGTTTATCTTTACCAGCCATGTTGTGTGTGTTGGCCAAATAAACCCCACCTAGTCATTTTGTTTTCTATGTATCTTTAGATAAAACATATTCCTGAAGTGCCCCAGAAGTCCCAATTCTAAAGCTCATGCTTCTTAGACACCATTTAATGGTGATAAGGAAATATTGACTGTAATATCATTTTTTAAAGGGATATATTACTTGACTATTAATTGGATGATTTTGACAGTACTGCATGAATATGTGAGCATATTGCGTACATATTCTATTCCCCTTTTAACATACAGATCATACAGATGGAAAGGTGTGGCTCGGTGTGCCAGATGTTGCGCCTGTATTTGCATATATGCCTTTCATTAGTAACTGCTACTCAAATGTATCTGCCGAGGTAGACAAGAGTTACTGCTTCACTATATCTTGCTGCAAGGGCAGTCATGGATGAATTTGTAAAGACGTTAGAAACTGGCCAATATAAAGGAGAATGTACATCATTATTTATAAAACATTAAATAAATTTAAATGCCAGAAAGAAGCCACCTGTCAGTTTTACTTGTGTATAGAAGTAACAAAGAGCAATACCGTCATTGGTCTATAACCAATGATCTAAAAAAACAACTTAACAATAGGATCACAGAATCAACATGAGTTTACCTTGAATTTATTTACTACTTTCTATCCAGGACCAGTTTTAGGGAAGCCTGGGCCCTGGGCAAAATGAGGGGGCCCCCCAGAATCCCTCCCCCTCCCGACTCCAAGGGAGCCCCTCAGTTTGTTAGGAAGCTCTGTTGTTCTCCAGCTCTGGAGTTTGCCCCCTGCAATGCCGGCCCTGCATCCGTTTACTTTTTTTAGGTCAGTTTCATTCATGTAACATTATTATGCTGCACAAGACTGTGCAAACATTTACTGATTTTTAAATCTTCATGGACACATTAGGACTAGTTCTTCTGTATTAGTGATTGTATTCACTATTGAATGACAACATGCACACTTCAGGCCTTATCGACTAGACGATTAATTCACCTCGTTACAGTTCGAGCCGCATTGGCATAGTAGTCACAAATTCACTTCTCCTTATTGGTGAGACAAAAACTTTGGATAGTTTTGTCAAATAGGTGAACAGCTACAGATGCAGTCACATGCATAGTGTGGCAAAGTCAGTTGAATAGAAGTAGGATGTGAAGTTATGCGGAGTGATGTGAATTCCTCCAGTGAAGTGCAGTGAAATCATCCTCACTATGTCCCACTAACTGTATATAAGTGCATATTACATCTGTTTCTGTCACCTTGCCCCAGTTCATGTTTAGTAGATAAACTAATTTAGTTACAGTCACTATTGTTACTTTTGAATGAATAATCACCTTATGTCACACCGGATACCTGCCTACAACCCCCCAGTTTGCTAGTCTGATGTGGCAAAGTCAAACAGGTGAATTTGAGCAGAATGCCTTGTTGCATTCACGACTGTGACAAACTACACTGCTTGGTCAATAGTGGAAGTACTTGTACATGAGCACGCAAAGTGCTCTGTAAGATTGCCACTGTCGTGATTGCCCAAATTAAGATGCATATTCGCCACATCGCAGAGTTTGATCAGTAAGCGAACATGGGGAAGTGGCAATCAAATGCAAATTCAGAGCTATACGCAACAATTTGGCCTTTTGTCAATAAGGCCCTTATTCTCACACATACCATGCTTTCTGTCAGTGCAGACATTAAGGCCAGGGACACACGAGCTAGTAGTTGAGCTAATTCTAATTAGCTCATTATTGTCTGTGGTTAAAACCAAAGTGACCTGTGTGTGCAATTTAACCCGTATGAAACAATGCATAATAATTTTCAATCGCAGCTGCAAAGTAGCTTATGAGGCCTTTGTGTAATAGTATCCCTTCACCTTGGGAGGTGGGATAAAGACTGGCTCTACCATCTGATCCCCAGTTCTTTCTTGCCCTGCAGGAGGTAAAGGACATAGGCATTGGCCATAGATAGTTTGAATTAGGTAGGCCTTTGTTTTTATACATGCAGAGCTGGGAGGAGAACCACAGCCAATTACAATGAATTAAGCATTTTAGTCCAAAGAACACAGCAGTGCACATTCAAGTATGCATTTGCTAAATTTTATTGCAAATGAACCTCCTCTGCACAACGTTTCAGGTTTCATGCGCCCTTCCTCTGCATCTTATTCCATCTCTGGAAGTGATTTTATTACTTTAAGGGCTCGTTTACGCTGACAACTCTGGGGCTCCTATTGAGAGGCAGTAAAATTGCAAATTACAATTTGTGGCAAAATGGCAGTTTGCATTTATGATTTTAGCGCTATCGTAATTTTAGCGATCAGGAGCTGCAACTATACAAATGACTTCATATGAACTGGAAACAATGAGAAATAAGCTAGGAAAAAATGGGAGTGTAAACAGGACTGTCTAATTATAGAAACTGATTTTAATTTTTTAAAATGTACAAAATGAAGATGATTGTTTTAAGACTCTTTTGCTGAAGATGTGTCGTGCTTGAATCCAAAGACAACATCTATCATTGCATCCCTGCAATATAACTTGTATGCATAGTAAATAAGTCAGCGCAAATTCACATGCCAGATTACTGCTTGGACTCATTTCAAAAGTGTTTCATTCTAAAGGCCCAAAGCCTATAGTACCTATAGTAGACTGTCTGCCCTCCACCTCATGCTGTTTATTTTCCTTTGGCTTGTAACTCCTCTAGGCAACACTAAGATTTTACAATTCAAAGTAGCTTATCAGAAAGAATGAATGCCTTAGTTGTGGCAAAGTTGTTTGGAATTTAACAAAAGCACTCCCCTGATTGTAACCTTAAAGGGCAGGGACATGTTTCTCCTATTTAACTTTTCATATTTTTGCTATATATAATCATACTGCTTAGTTTACACAAGTAACAGTTGCTGGTGCTATGGACTTTCTTGCAACTTGCCTATCAGTTGCAGCTTTTCAAATTGCCATTCAGCTTAATGTAGTTGCGTTGAAATTTGTGTTTACACTTGTTGCAGTGGTTCTTTTATTTCCCATCTTCCTCTTATTGAGTGTCAAGTCATTTGCATAGTTGCAGCTAATGAGAAAAAACAAAAATTGCATTTAAGGGCTTATTTACAATTAGTCATTTTACTGCTTCAGAAAAGAAGCTATAAAATACCCCACCATTGTTTAAAATAAAATCTATAGGAACAGGTTACTGAGTCAGGGATGGTTGCTGACCATAGTTGCCAAGAGTGATTTTCAGGTGATGTCATTGTTGCTGCACTAGTTAGTCCACCATAGAACTAAATGACAATTGCAGTGTAGTGGTAACAGTGTGTTTACATTAGTGATTTTTTTTTTTTTTTGCTAATATGCAGCAATGTCAAAAATCACAGGATCTAAAATGTCACCTAAATCCCAACAAGTCTTAACTGGCATTTTGTTACAAGTTGTAGCAATATTTTTACTGCTTCCAAGTAGCATCTACAGAGCAGGCAATGCAACTTTTAATTCATTTTGTCAGATGCGATTCAACAATATTTCCATTAAAATTGCGTCCGGCTAATCAAGAGAAAAGCAGTCGGTTGCATGTCACAAATTCAGTTTTTCCAGTTATGTGACTGAGGTGCATTTGGAGTCTGACAACTGCAGCAAACACAGTAGTCGGAGACAGACTTTTATCCTGTAAATATTTAAAAACCGTGCAATTGTTTCCCCTCCCCTTTATTAAAAGTTCCCTGCAGACACAGGGTTGAATGCATCTCAAGGCCTACTGGCATTATCAGACTCCTCCTGCTTTGGGTGCCACTGCTGCATACCAAAAGGCTGGTTAGATAAGCAGAACTTCTTTGGAAAACAGATTCCATTTCATGGTCTTATGTCTTTTCAGCTTCTTCATAGTATTCCTAATAATCCATGTGAGTGGGTATATTAATCTGGGCCCAAGCTTTTACTTCTTATACCTGGCACAGTTTATAATGTCATAGCAGATCTGTGTTTATTCTACAGAATTTTCCCTTTTTTTTTTAATCCTAGAGAATTCATCACACAGTTGTTATACAGTTATAGAATTATCTCTGATGATTCTTACAAAGAAACCTTCATTTACTGTGCCTCCTGACTAGTGTTCATAATTAGTCAAGGGTTGATTTATAACCCGGACTTACAGACCGCTTGCCTTTCCTGAGAGGGGCCCTCAACACTTCTCTCATCCTTTGTGGGGAAGGGGGCGCGGTGGGTCTGGTGTTGACATTTTCCTTTTGTTTAGCCGGCTGAAATATGACTGTTTATTTATACAGTTTCAACATATTCCATTGTACTGCAATAATGCAAAGAAAACCAGCAAAACACACACACACACAGGTTTTATTTGCAAAATGGGGAGATATATATATATTTTTTTCAACTGAGAGTAAATGTATTAGGAGCAGCGATTTTGTACAGATTAATTTGCCTATCATCTGGAGTGCAGATCAGGCAAGATTTCCACTGACTGACTTGCTCACATGTACACACATCCCTTTGTTTTCTGTGGCACTTATATATTCACACTATGCAGTCTGTTTGCATGCTCCTGGCTGTGGAGTCAGTTACTCTGTATGAACTCCTCATGTATCTTAGATGTGATCGGTTAAATACAATTTTATATTTAAAAAAAAAAAAATAGCTTATGTTAAAAATACATACAAATCTCTTAATTCATATTAAACCATTGAAAGTTTCCACGTGTGTTTTTCATGCGGCTGGAAATAAGATGCTTGCACTCCAGACAAATATTGTATGGCAAAAGAGACTTTTAGATCCTTAAAGCAATAGTATCAAATAACAAAGCAGCTTTTTTTGTATGGATACTGGAACAGCATAGGATGTGCTATTTAGAAAAGCAGCCTTGTTCTATGTGAATGTTGGAGGAAGCTTTAAATATAAGAACAACATTCTGTAACTAGATTATGCATGTATACGTATCTTAAGAAAGGGAAAGAAATAGTTGATAATATGGCCCTTGAAGCAAGCATACATACGGACCCTTTCTTCAGATGTTAGCTAGCAAACATATCAATGAAAATACTGAAATGAAACTTTACTAATAATCCAAGATCATGTAAACCTTTCCACTACTCTCAGACTAGCAGTTTAGGTAGCAGCAAGCCAGCCTCTAGGGCTCTATATCTGGCTGGAAGCAGCCAGCTTTACATATAGAGAAGGAAGTGTAATGGGAAAAAACAGAGACAGGTGGCCAACAAAAGCATTCCCCCTTCACCCCTTCCTTTCTCTATATTTTGCTTTCCATAAATTGCTCTAGGAAAAGGTTAGACCCACTCATGTTGCCTTAAATTAATCCTGACACACAAACTTTGTTCTGGAATCCCCTTTTAGAACTGGTTAGGGAAGTTAAACAGAGATTTAAGCATAATTAAAGGCAACATTTAAACTTCTCCTTGTCTAGACCACTTAAAAATGACCATATTCTCGATATAAAAAAAATTGCAGAAATGACCTGCATTTGAACCACGAAAACTAGTTATTGTCATTTGGTGATAACCCATCCACCTCCCTAAACTTGGCCATCTGAACCTTTTTTTGGACAAGCTAATTAATCTACATTTATCACATAAACAAGGCCTGAATCCTCAATCGCCTCTTGCAAAAGATTTATTTTGAAGACACTGTTGTTTCTGCTAAGTTCACAAACATCCAATTTGACTCAGCACTAATCAAATCATTTGGCGCTCTCTAAAGGATCCCATGCATGCATATTTTAATATGTGAAATCTCCTCTCTTTTTGCTAGAACAAAGCTTCTTTTGTACTGAGGACTATGCAAAGCCGAGCCAATCGGCTCATTCTCCCTTGATTTTTTTTTTTTACTTATTGGATTCCTTTGCTCCTTCCTACCTAATAAGTTTTGTCAAATTTACCGATTGCAAAATAAAAATAACAATGGATGGCGCATGAATTGAAGGTAGATTTAATTATCTAGTCTGGAGAGAGTTGCTTTCTTGAATTGTAAACATCTGTATATGGAAGATACCTTTCACTTCATGTGCAGTATAAAACAAGGTCGTTATGGCGCTTTTACTTGTTACAAATATCCTTTCACATGCAGTGTTATTTACTGATAAATGCTCTGATTTATATTATATATCAATGTGTTTAAATGCAGGCCTGATTTACAAAAAAAAAAAGAAAAATATTCAATGGTCACAATGAGCTAGGATCTGATCGATCTCGAGCGCAGTGCAGTAGTGTGTGTCGAAAAATCGCAGAAAATATCAGGATGTTTGCAGCACAAGTTTATGGAACCTGCCATTTTTAAATACCAGACACGTACATGCGTTGTTAGTTTTATACACCTTAAAGTAATTGTGCCTGGCAGAGAACTGTTTGTAAACATTACATATCACTGGCCGGACCAGAGAGCTCTGTGTGTGCGTGATCGTTCTCTGGAATTGTATGGGAAATGTGTGGATATCTGGCGAATACCTTAAAAATAATCTCGTGAAATATGCCTTTTTTTACTGCATGACTAAAAATAAATAAAGATGCATAATATTTGAATTAACACTTAGTTTTTCATTCTAAAATGGGTTTCAGGCAGGGGGAAGATTTTAGCCACTGGTGTCCCATACTCACGATTTAATAACGACATGCATTACTGGAGTAGTTTTATTTATTTACTACAAATGGAATGTGCTGAACGTTCCATATGTAACAATGATATGTACAGGATAGGTTCCATTAAGCACACAGACTCATGCACTAGGCTAGCTACTATAGCAACACTGCCACGTCAGCTAAACTACAAAGCTCTTAAACTTCATTATTTACGCATGAAAATCCACCCAATCACTCTGACTTTAAATAAAACCAAGACCAGTTTTGTGCGATAACTTATTTTTTTTATTGAAACAATTTCCATTGAAACACTGTTATCAAATATCTGTTTTATGCAAGTGGAGAGGAAGATAAAAATAACTAGCCTTACTATTTCTGTTTTACTCTGAGATAAATTAAAAAAGGTTCACACCGTTCAGTTTGTTCTGAGTTTTGCAGGGCGGGGATGATGTATAAATAATAAAACCCATCACCGTGTCATCTATAAATAAATGTAAAAATGCAGACAGGTACAGGCCTGAGAGCAAGGCAAATCCATATATCTATGGCCATGAGTTTTTCCACCCTCCCTTTTCTATACCTGGTTAAAATTACAGTGCGTGTCTGTTTATAAATATCTCTCTATATATAAACACCAGAGAGCTTTTATTGCTTAAATTTTAACAAAATGTAAAAATATACAGTACACAGTATGAGTGACTAGATGTATTTGTATCTAGACTATGTATACATACAATTTGTATCTATAAAACTATGATATTACTATGAGGGGGATAATTTTTTTCTCTGGCTGCTCATTTCGGATTGTCTAATTCATAGATCTGCTGAATCCGGGATATATGTATTTATAGCTCCCTGTTTAACATGACCCATAATAAACACGCTTCCATTTTATTAGAATCTATTTGTCTTTGTAAATGAAAAACTGTTCCTGGGGCACATATCTTACAACTGCATTAACATCATTTTAAATGTAAAGAATTATAGATTATTTGCATGCAGTTGTTTTCATCTGTACAATTAAACAGATTTGTGTCTTAGCAAATTAGAATTTGCACTAAATGCTGAATAAAAAGCGAATACTGTAAAATACATCTAACATGGAATCGATAGAAAAATGGCATATTTTAAAAAATATTTTAAATGCAATTAAAAGACAGCATGCCATTGTCTAGGGATGGGTGGACAGATATAAAAAATAAAAAAAGTTAAAATGAAAGTTGCTATCCCTTGTGTAAAAATAGCTTTAAGTAGGTCAAATAACCTATGAACACACAGTTGCATGTGAAACAAATATAGCTTTTTATTTTTACACAATAAAGTTAATCTATTTTATAATGCACATTAATTTCACGAACAATTCTGAGCACATAGGATACATTATATATATATATATATATATATATATATATATATATATATAGTTAGCTGGTCCATTTTCCTAATACACATAAAACAGATTGGAAAACCCAGTAATCGCAGTGAACCCGAGATGGGAGTAAATCGAAAAGATAATTATCTTATTTACGAAACATTTCTGGCTGCTCCTGGGAAAACCTATTAGACAAAACAGGAATTCCTTCTCTTCTCAGATTGTTTAATTACAAAACAATGACAGTAGAATGTTTGCTTCCTTTCTGAAATCACACTGCATTCTAAACAGAATATTTTAATTATTTAACATAATGATTTACCTAGATTTG
>WMED01011211.1:0-15374 GCA_019650415.1 Pipa parva | reverse complement strand
GCTGGGATAGAATCTCTGTACAACATATAGAGACCTGCTGGGATAGAATCTCTCTACAACATATAGAGACCTGCTGGATTGAATTTCCAGAGTAGATTTATGGTTATTCTTTTGCAAAGAAAATTATTCACAGATATATTTTTTTGACACTTTTTATAATTCTGAAAATATCAGCTATACAAAATCTATTGTATATTAAAGGAACTTAAAACTCTGGCTTACAGAACCAACAAAGCCACATGAAGGGAGATCAAAGCTAAATTGGATTTAAACATAACAAATACATCTTAATGGGTTGATGCAAGTCACTTTGAAAGCAATAGCCGCAAGCAAGAAAGACTAAACTTCCAGTGTGTTAATGAGCACTTAAATTGCACAGTCTTGAACTCTTGGGAAATAAGAAAGTGGAGAAAGAAGGAATTCAGTGACCTCTTTCCCCATATACAGGTATAGGAAAAGAGAACAGGCACAGCCCTTATACATAAGTAGTGACATTTGTAAATAACTGATGCACTGCAACAAACAATAAATCTTTAAAAAAAGAACACCTTTAGTTCTCAGCTAGATTCAGATACCTGCTGTATACTTCCCAAATACGTAATTGGAATTTATCCTATCTTTATCAGCCAGCAAAATTCTAGGAAATAAAAGGCTATTTAAAGTAATTTTAATAATTCCTGTCTATGATGTAATAAAATATATGCTACAGGCTAAAACATATTTAAATAAAGCTGAGTATTTACATAATGACTTGCCACAAATAACTTAATATACACTGGGTTTCCCTTGGGGATTCTAGTGTCCTACTAGAAAGCAGCATAAAATAAGAAATTACAATGCCCAGTTAATATCTATTCAGGAATTCTATAAAAATCTGTCTGTTTGGAAATGAGAAATCAGCTGTAAACTATGCTTAAATTCTCTTTTAAGACAGTTCTTATGAAGTTCAAAACAATAATGTTTTGAAATGCACTTGTCAGCATTATAAGAAGTCCAGAGGGGAGAAGAAAGATCTGTGTGAACTGAGAACTTATAAGATTCTAGGCAAAATGTGTTCCTGCTTCACCCAAGTGATACCTGCTGAATTGGAGATTTGGAAAGTTTCATGAAGCCAAGTGCTCCCCAACAAAGTCTCAAAGCAGCCTGATTAGAGGATTTCCAATGCAAAACTTCAGTTGACTTACAGAGATACATCTTTCTTGGGAGCATTTAGAGAAGCAGAACACTTTACTGTACATATTGTAAGTTGTTTGTTTAGTTGGCTTAGCCACTTTAGTACAAAAACTAAGACCAAAAAACTTAATTGTTGAGAAAGAGGATCCAGTTTATTGAAGTTGGACATGAATGTACTATTTGACAGGGAGACCACTTTATTTTCGCTGTAAGTATACAATAAATTCAGCTTTGAGGTTTTATTTCAACATTCCTACTTGTGTAGAACAGCCAGTAGTAGTTGTTCTCGGTCATATTCAAGCAGAAAATGCTAAAATGTTTGCTACCAACCTGTGATTTTTTTTAAACATGATATCACACCTTTAATATGTCATTAGTGAATGTAAGTTGATGTCCCAAAATAGTTTCACAAGAAACATGAATAATAAAAGATGTTGAATTCGTGTACTATTTATGTAAAATATGCTTCACTTAATTGCACTTGAAGGGAACATAAAGCTGTAGGTTTTATGATTCTACTCTTGAACAGTGGAAATTTTGGTTATAGAAAGCTTTCAATATGTACTGGAAGGAAATTCTTTGACAATTTTTTTTTTTTTAATTTAGTGAAACAATTAACATTCTGTGCCTAAGGTTATGTCTAAAAATACTGTGCATGTCCATATGGAAATTATTTTATCTGCCATAGCTTGAGTGGTGATCTGCAGGGCTCAGTTAACATAAACCGCAATGAATACCAAACTGAAAATCTTTGTTGATGTATCTCAAGTATCTATGGTGATCTTGCCATAAGTCTAAGAAAAAAAACATTATCAACTAAGGGCTTCTGTGGATAAAATATCATATTTCTTGACACTGATGTTCATGCTTTCATTTGACTTGCAAGGATAACAAATAAAGAATCTTGAGTTTATTTCAAAGAAAAGGCAAAGCAACTGGCAGAGAGGAGTACTATGAGTGGGTTTCCAGGGCTACCAGTACCGTGAAATAACAACTGTTACAGTTCACCTTGTTTATGGTTAATATGAAAATCTTCTTAAAGCTTTAAGTTATTTCCCCCCTAAAACAAAACAAAATCAGTGTATGTTCCTGAATTTACCCATTTTCTATAATTGAATAGCAGCATCCTTCTACGATTGTTCAAAAATCAACCAATGCTTTCTTGCAAGAATTGACTGCATCTGCGAGGACACCTCCTTGGGGAGGACATTCACAATTTCTATTTCCCTTACTGTAAACATTTTTTGAATAGTAGGTGGAGCATGCTGAGCACTGGCACACAAAGGACATTGATAGTTAAAGCATCTTGATTCCTAGACAAAAATAGATGAAGGTCTCTTATGACTATAATATAATTAAAGATAGTACCTATGCTGTCCTTGAGAGAAAATGACTTTACTTACTAACTACTATGGAAACCAGTAACCTAGGAGGGATATTTTTAAAAATTGAAAGGTTTTATGGCTATTTAATGGAAATGAAATATTGGTATTTTATCAATATCATTGTTTGATATCAATATTACTGGATATTACTGGATTACTGGACAATTAAAACCCATTATTTCCTATAGAGTTGGTCCTGTAATTTAGCCACAAGTCAAAAATGACTTCCCATTAAAAAAAACTGACTAATAATTTAAAATGGAAGATGAACCTAATAGAAAAACACTGCAAAATGTGCCATTTATATTTATCAATATCAATTTTTCCAATAAGGACAGTTTTATTTTGGTTCAATATCATTCAGGGGAATTGGAAAGTCCAGCAAATCTAAAATTATGCCAAAGAGTGTGGTACGTGGGGAAACAAATAGAAAATGTCTTTATAAATATCTCCTGGTGTCTTGGTTGGTCAGGTGGATGACATTTTTGATTTGATACCTAATGGGAATCCACATAAGCTTTAGCAACTTGTACTCAAGGTTTGAAAATTTTGTATATAAGTGTGGTATGGTATTTTTAATGCCTGCTGCAGTGACTGCTGCTTTATTTTTTAAAAATAGCAGTTTATTTGGCTTGATCCTTTGACTAAAAGACCAGCGGTGAAATCTATTGAACTTGGAAAGACAGCTCTCAGTCTACTAATGGATACTTTTCCCTTGAAAAATTCGATCTTGAAAACTCCCAAAAAAATCTTGGGAGAATAATGCGAGATCTCACTCGATAAAGTCGGAAAGAGAGCGGTCTTTCCGAGTTTAAAAAATTTCACCGCAGGAGTCATGTTGTTACTATTAAAAGGGAAACCTATAACAAGGGATTTCTTGCAGTTTTCAGTGAAATATTCTGATATCATTTGCACACTCTGGTAAGACTGGGATCTCTGAAATGAATCAGGGGGTAATTCAGCAAGGTGCGAACTCACCTTGTGATGCTTCACCTCAGCTCGCATAGACTGTTATGCACTGGCTGATGTCCTGCACGCGGACATTAGCGAATGATTTAAAGGGATTCCAGTCTCGCGAGGTGACTGGAGACGAGCAGGACATCATCCAGCGCATAACAGTCTGTGTGAGCTGAAGCGAAGCATCGCAAGGTGAGTTTGCACCTTGCTGAATTACCCCCTCAATCATTTGGTACATTGAATCAACTCTAGGTTTAGGACTGCTGCTTTCCAAACATAAAATCTTATTCACATTGCAGGCAACAAAATACACAGAAAGTATTGGAAATTCAACTCTGCTCTGCTATACTAATGTTAGCTAACATTGAGGACAAGATCACAGATCACAGGGCACATCTCAGTAAACTCACAGAAAGATCATAACAAATTAAACAAAAGTAGGAACTGAGATGTTGCTGAAAATTGTAGCAACAATTTTTTTGCTTCTCGGAAATAGCTGCAGAGATTTTATTGTGTAAATGAGCTCCAAAACATCATTATTTTGTATACAAATACTTTTATATTAATAGATTTTAGTTGTTTCCAGGGAAAATCACAACTCGACATACAATAAACATGAACAATCAATCTTTTTTAGGTAGTTTTTCTTTCTATAAACTAGTTCAAACATTTGACTAAATCCTGATGTAGATATTTGATACTTAAAACACATTTTCTATGTGCCTCAAGCCTACCCGAAAAAGTGTTATATTTTGTAGCTGAGCTGGAAGAATAGAATCTATTGTTTCCTGTGGAATAATCCACACAGGCTATTTTCTTTTGTGCCATAGACAATAATGACACAACATATGGGGAACAGACGAATATAGAGAACTCACATAATGTAATAAAGGTCTTTAGGCAATTGTTTTTTAGGCAGTTTTTTTTTAAAGATTTTTTGACATTCTTAGCTGACTTTAAAAATTTTTTTGTTGTTATCTATTAATGTTTTATTAACATATAATTATTGTTTATTTGCTTGGGATTTTTTTTCACCAGAAGCGAGGTGCAGTGATGGGTACTGCTTTTGCCCCATCGTATGCGTGTGCCAATCTCTACATGTGATGGTGTGAAGAGCACCATGTTGTTGGAGAGAATAATCCCTTTAAAAGTGAATATTGTCTCTACGCTGGATATAGCAATGATTTCATTTGTATTTGAGATGGTTCAGCTGAAGATGTTGAAAAGTTTGTTAACTATGTTAATCAAAAGGAACTGAATCGATGTTTTACATCAAATATATATAAAACTAAGACTGAGCGGGTTATTCTCTAAACTCCAATGTGACAATTCAGACTTTAGAGAATAACCCCCTGGTTATTTAGGTGTAACTTTGGAAGGTATACCAGGGTCAAGAATTAAGAGTATAGCCTATTGTACGTTTCTGGCTAGAAATACCTTGCTGCATGCACAAAGTTGTTATAACTCTCTTATACTAAAAGGGGTTTACCCCGGATCAGTTTTATAGGTTGAAACGTAACTTATCTGACATTAGTGATTTTTTTAATTAATCAGAAGGACTTAAGAACAGATTATTAGAGTGAGTGTTGCACACTCTCCCTGTAAGTTCTAGGAAATGCCGATGTGGGGTTTCAGTAGGAGCACGGCTAGCAAGGGATGCGCTCCTGATAGGTATCTCCTGCTTAGGACGCCATAGAGTCACCAGTGTTGTTGGAGGCTAGGGAATGCAGCACGGAAGTGCTGTATAGCACTTTTTTACAGGTGAGAATTTTAATTTAATTTATTTTTTTTAATTGCTAATAAATCATATTTGCAAAATAGGTATTAGTAAGCATAAATAATAAAATGTATTTTTTTTAAATTCGGTCTGACTGTTCCTTTAAAAATTAGTGATTGCATTTCAGGATTATTGTAACGCTTACACCCCTATAAGGTTGTAAACAAATTTGAAGTTTTCTACTCAAATCTCTGACTACTGTTGAAATCCATTTTTGCCATTTATACTCCTAGTGTTCCGGATACAACTGAGTATTACTAATTCTCTGATCTTGCTACATGGTCCCTAGTCAATGCTGCCAATGCCAATCAGGGAAAAGAGGGGGGGTGCACTGGTGACGTCACTGATATGGGGGGACTTGACAACTATACAAACTGAGATTTTAACCTTTCATCAAACTATAGTTACCACTGGCCTATGCTTTGGAGGATCTGATAATTTGGGCTGACCTTTAGTCATGAATATGCAAACTTCTCATTAAAAATAGTATTTTATTGGAATTACTTAGAAAACATATAAAAATTTTACAACCTTTAGATAACTCAAGATAAACCTGGAAATTTATATACAACCTTATGAAAAAATGCTCTTAACACATCAGGCTATCTCACTGTGTTGTGTTCAAATGACGGAACCTGCTACAAAAAAATCTAACAAAATATAAATAACATATAAAGTATAATAAATATTATAATGAGTAAATTGGAAGGGGGAGAAAAAAATGCCAAAACACTGCAAAAAAAAGTAAAATAATGAATTTAACAGTTAAATTATGTGCATTAGGTCTGTTTTTTATATATTATGCTATGGTTAACATCAATGATTACTCTCTATTGAGGGAACCAACTTATTCTACAAAATACCACGCTGGATAGAAAGCATGAGTCAAATTTCTCCTCTCAGGTTGGAGAATACTATGGTGAGAAGTGTGAAATACTGTAAGTCAAAAACTTTCAAACTGGTGTTCATATTCTGTTTTGTCAATAATCAGGAGTAGCATCACTACTACTGCTACCTCAAGGGGCTTATTCATGAAAGTCTGAATTCGACTGTTAAAGTGACTGAGCGTCATTTTGGTTTGCAACGCTACGATAGTGGCAAATTCGATTTTCCTTATTCACTAAGCAGTGGATTCCCATAGCAAAGAATCTAAATGCTTCTTGTGTGTAGTCAGTTGGACAGTAGAAGGATGTGTATGAATGCATATCCAACCAATAAAGTGCAGTGATGTCATCCTCACAGCTATTCCAAACAGTAAGCTTTTAATGGCAGCATTACAGCAGTCAATTCTTAAAGGGTATGTAAATTCTGTCTATAAAGAAAGCCCCATTGACCTATTGTCTAGCAATAAATCAATTAAGAAACTCCTGTCTCACATCTTAACTCATCAGGGCTCAATATTCCCCTGTAACTGCATTGTATGGGCAGTGTAGGATTAAAACTACACCCCTCCCTTCTCTCCCTTGCTTCTCTTTCCACAGCTGACTCCACAGGCAGTGGGACAGCTCCTATCTGTGCATGCTCAGTGTTATAAACAGACTTTTTAGATAAGGAAAGGGGGAGAGGTTTTCCCGTAAGTACATCTATCTCTGATGTCACTCTGAGGTAGGCGGGGAGGGAATGGGAGGGGGAGCAGGGCTGTTTAAACAAGAGGCAAGCACTACTAATCCCAAAATTGATTTTACATTTTAATGTTTAAGTTGGCTTTCTATATGTGTACATGTCAGATAGAAATAATGTTTTTTTTTACCCAAACTTTTCATACCCTTAAAGACAAAATACAGGGGGTGTCTTTTTTATGAATTTAAAATGCAATGAAAAAGTCTGGGGTCCGGGTAAAAGAAAAAAGAAAAAACTTTCCAAATAATTCAGACAGCTTGTTTAATCAGAAGAGCTTTAATTCTCTCATTTGAAGTTTTTATTTACAATATTATTCTCCCATATCTAATTACAGTATAAGCATGCATTAGAAATTGTGTACAGAACAGGCCAAAAGAACATCCCAGTGAAATGACTGTTCATATAATTACTCTCCATAGAACTCATAAAGCCAGATGACTAGCTGGCATTAAATTTCATTGTGGCAGGAGGAAATAATGTCTTTCATCTCTCTTACCTGTCTGGAGAAGCCCCATCTGTTCTAGGTCATTTTCCCATCTTCTTTGTAAAATTAACATATTCCTTTCCTTGGAATATTAAACAGAATCGCTATCTACTGCTATGTATTTTTACTTTTCTTTTCTCTGTTTGCAGATATATTCCAATAAATGCCATTCACTTAATCCTATCATTGTGTCTTTAAAGCAGAAGAACACATTCCTTAAGACATACCCCATTTCACTGTCACATACATTCCTCTGTATATTCTCAACTCCGATTAGGCTGCATTTTTTTCTTTTCTTCGGGAAGAGTGGATTCACATCAAGGCATTCACATTGTTTCTGGTTTTACTGGGAAAAGACACAGTATTTGATTTTCTATTTGAGAAAACCAAGGGACTGGATTTTCTTTGCATACAGTTAACCTGAAACTACATTCTATCAAGGTCACCCTCTGCCTGGAGGGGTGCTATCAGAACTTATAAAAATGTGTTTCTTCCACGCTTCTGTTTCCTTATTAGCCATCAGTTTGCAGCAGGGCCTTGGGGATTCTGATAAGGATCAGATGGTACTGTCACATTGCAGTTTTCTTCTCTGTACATGAGACAGTTAGGCAGGACCAGAGAAAAGTGTCAAAAGTTACAACAATAGGGCAATAACACTTCATATATCGTCAACTTCAGCTGTATTGTAGGACTAGTAAAGTCTAGTTTATCATTACTTAAATAGCAAAGTAAAATATGATGTTAGGGGTCTTAGGCTATAAATCTTACACTAAGATAGGGGTGGCGAACCTTTTTGGCACAGAGTCCCCCGAAGTGCTGGCGCTGGTGAGTGACGCCAGCGCCGGGAGAGGAGCGCTCATGCATCAGGGGAGGAGAACTCCCCTGCTCGTGTGCGCTTCTTCGGTGCAGGCCATGGATCCGGCCTGAAAACTGTCAGATCGGGTCGGTGGCCTGTATTGAAGGCAGGGTTTGGCGACGGCTCGCATGCCAACAGAGAGGGCTCTGCGCGCCCTCTCTGGCATGCGTGCCATAGGTTCGCCATCCCTGCACTAACAGATCTGAAGCAGTTGAACAAAGCACTTGGACCCCCTTCCCCAATTCTCTGATAATTGTAGTTGCTATTCAAAAATATGGGTCCAGGTTCCTGTGCTTAGTGTAACCCCAGTTTTATCAGCGTCACTTAAAAGTCCTGTGTATTTTCATTCTCAGCACTAATAGGGCCCCTAACAATGTGAGACTGAGTACCAATGTGTTAGATTGAAAAATAGTTTCAATCCAGCATCAAAGAAGGAAAATATTCAAAATTCAAAGGTCCACAGGTTATTACATTTTGGTAGAACTATAGCCCTTGCTTTTATTGAATTGCATTTGTTGATTTGTTATAATATTCTTTTTCACCTGCAGAGAAGAATTCGTGCTTTCAGTCATATTATTAATGCTTTGTTGTGACTATTCAAAGTAAAGGCACCAATAATACTGTCAAAGTCCTGTGGGGCTGAGCTTCAACTAAAAGAGATTTTAAATCATAGTCAAACTGAAGCTGACTACCTAAAGAGACTCCGGGCTTCTTCCACTTCAATTTCCGTATGGCTGGGATTGCTTGCATTATAAAACTAGCTTTTAGCAACCTTTTTGTATGACTGCTTAAAAAGAGACTATATGACAGAGACAGAATCACAATGGATTTAATAGAGACTTTTAAAATGAACAGGTTTCAGAGACATTTGAAAGGATATCCCTGGGGCAATAGATTATGTCAGATAACAATATGATGGCCAAAATAATAATACAAAAAAAAACAAACAAAGCAAAGTAGTTACTGTAGCTTACAACATCTGGTCTCATATTATGCCATCTGTGACTATGAATACAACTGACATCATGGGATAGAAGGGATGACTACATTGGTCATATGACCAGTTAGAGACCAGGGGGGTTATTCACTAAGGTGCGAATTCAAACAGCCGACTCCCATAGTAAATCCACTACAATTTCCCCATTGTAAAGTCGCAACAATTTTTTTATGTTAATATTTCTACAATTTTCCCATAATAAAGTCGTGACTGCGACAATATTCTCATTATAAAGACGAGACTGTGACAGTGGCAGCCTATTGCGACTGTCTTTATCCTGCGAATTCGCACCTATACGCAACAGTTCGGAATTTAGTGAATAACCCCCAGAAGTGAAAACCTGAATGGATCCTGAGCTCTCAATTTCAGAAATACTGTACGTTAGTTTATTACTTAATATGACTGTTCTTATTTTAAATATAAATTATTTTACTTTCTCTGCCTTTTTCAAACATACAGAGGGAAAAAATTATAATGTCAAAAGGGCATTATTGGCCAAGCTTTTAGGTAGTAATATGGATAGAAATAGAATCAAAAAAAGTTTTCTAGTCAAACACCTTTTGATGGCAGAGCAATCTACATTTTAGTGCATGTTGTTGATTTGCCATCATGTACAGTTTTTAACTGTCTTATTGTACTACATTAAACAAATAAATAACTTCTCAGGGTTTTACCAGCAAGGAATAAAATGTACTTCGGATTGCTGAAAAATGTAACAGAAAAAGTGGACCTTTGCAACCTCATGGTCAATGTGAGTCACTGCATCTGTGTAGTTTGGCACCACAGTTAGTAAATGTCATTAATTCCCACCAATGTAATATTATGTAGTATGAGCTATGAGTATATACTGAGAAACAGGCTATAAATATACACGGGGATACAGATATACATGGAGAAACAGACTGTGAGTATATACTGAGAAACAGGATGAAGGATGAAGATATATAGTGAGAAACAGTCTGGGAGGATATATTAAAAATGCTGTGGTTATATATTAGGAAATAGGATATAGATATATACAGTAAATGGAGAAACAGGATAGAGATACTCGGAAACAGCCTGTGAGTATATACTGAGTAACAGATACAGTATATGCTGGGAAATAGACTGTGAGTATATATTGAGTAACAGATACAGTATATGCTGGGAAATAGACTGTGAGTATATACTGAGAATCAGGATAGAGATCAGGGTCAGAATAGCAAAGTATTTTTTTGGGCAAGCCAAATGTGAATTACATCAAGACCTACAACAAGCCATCACAGAGGGATCTGTAAAAGCTTAAAGGGTATGAAAAGTTTGGATAAAACATTATTTATATCTGACACATTCACATCTAGAAAGCCAACCTAAAAATTAAAATGTAAAAATGATTTTGGGATCAGTAGTACTTGCCTCTTGTTTAAACAGCCCTGCTCCCCCTCCCATTCTGTGTGCAGACTATTCTTGTTCAGTGTTGATAGGCCCCACCCCTGAATGACATCGCTCACTATACAGAGGCATTCTTGCAAGGAAAACCCCTCCCCCTCTCCTTAGCTAAAAAGCCTGTATATAACACTGAGCATGTGCAGATAAGAGCTGTCTGACCACCTGTGCAGGTTGGCTGTGGAAAGAGTAGCCAGGGAGAGGAGGGGCATGGATTTAACCCTACACTGCAAATATATGGAACTTGTTTACAGAGACAAAGCAGTTATAGGGGGAAATTGAGCCCTGTTAAGTTAAGAGGTGAGTCAGGCATTTATTAATCATTATATTGCTTGACTATAGGTAAATAGAGCTTTCTTTATAGGCAGGGTTTACTTAACCTTTAAATAGGCATCCCAGAGGGAGGACTCTGATAAGATGCAAGATACAAAGCACACAATAAAGGAAAACTACAAGGTACAATGTAATCTGACACCATAGTACAGTGGTATGAAAGCTAGAGGACAGGTGAGAGGTACATATTGAAGGGTTGTGGCAGTCAAGGTGTCAATTGGGCCCAGTACCCTGCGACCCCCGTAGTGGGAGAGGGAGCTTGGTGCTGATCGTGCACTGGGGCCCACCCCCTCAAAGTTCCATCCTTGATGCACCTGTACTCACAATCACTTGGTGGGAAATATGTCTTAATGGCTGTTTTATTTAGAGCATAGCACCAATATGGGGCAATGATATCTTTTCATCTAAACATGCTGGGTCTCCTCGGAACCTGTTAAAACAGCACCATGGCAGCAGGAACAAAGGTGGCACATTAGCAGGAAGCTTCACATGCAACAGGAACAGAAATGGCACTAAGCCGTGCCAGTCCTCTACATCCTGTAACTGAACTGCAGTGTAAAGTGCGCGAGTTAGGCATGAATGATAGGCGCTGTACCTCTACAAAATCCAAATTCCTTATTTTGGCATCCCTTATTGAAGAATTTGTCCCAACATATTAAATTTTGTTCCTTAATGAAAACACTCAAATAATGTACTGTCTATGACCTTGTATTTTTGTTGTTGTTGTCGGTTGTCTTTCCATAAGACCAATATTTCCTCTCAGATCTATCTTTGAATTACCGGTATGTCAGAGTCTTTTATCAAGTGCATTGCATGCAAAAGATAGATCTTACAATGCAGTAAAAGGTAGCATGGAAATGCAGTTGCATAACAGGTAGTATACAAAGACTACAGTTCTGAAAAAATATGCATGCTGATTGCGTGAGGGAACTGGATAATGAACGACAGAGCACAAGCCTAAAAAAACTGGATACTTCACCAGATAATAACAGCAGCATATATTGATGTTGACTGTTTCTTATACATCCAGCCTACCAATTACATTTGACAGTTTCATTAGGTTTTTGCTTTACCCTGATAAGAAAAAGGTTGCAATGACCTAATTCTTGTCAGCTAGTTCTTTTTTCATTTTATTGTTGCATTTACTTCTCCCTGGGTACACATTATAAAAGAAGGACATAGTGTGATCAGACAGATCGACTTGGTTAAAGATAGGCTGAAGTTTTCACATCTCACAAACGTGTGTTTGCTTCTGTGTGGATTTGTGTGGGTGTAAATGAAGGCTTCCGACCTTCAAGGACAACATCATAACCAGATCAGGACATAGAGAGAGTTTTTTTTTTTTTCTGAGAAATTACATTTCGGCTTTGGAGATTGAAAAACAAATTAGGCGTTAATATACATATATCATTCTTAGATTTTTGTCTCATTAGTAGATAGCCGCTGTTTATTCACATGCAAATAATCAACAAAAACACCCAGGGTGGAATAATTCACTGAGAAATAAAAAGGCTGAAACACTGGATAATCAAGACTCTGTTATAATATGTTCAAAAAAATCAATTGTAGTTTGCAGATTCATTCCTTGTACTATGTATTATTAAATCCAGCACCTCAGGATTTAATAAGTGACATTTAGATATATATATTAGAGTTATGCGGTGGCTTAGTGATTAGCACCAATGCCCTATAGCACCAGATCCTGGGTTCATGTTCACCCTTAAAATCATCTGCATGGAGTTTATATGTTCTCTCTGCACTTGCATGGGTTTCCTTCTGATACAGTCTTAAAGGAATATTATCAGCCTGAGGAAGGGTGGTTATAGCCCCGAAATGTTGCACCTATACCTCGGGCCTATGATCCAATAAAAGGGTTATATACCGGTATCTGCAAAAAGCATGCGTGCATATTCTTCTCTTCAGTTTTCCCCTTGATACTCCAGTTTCCACCCACAATCCAAAAACATCCTAGCTTATGGTAACCGAGGCCGGCCTAAATTGGCCCTGGTCTGTATTTCTTTGTGATTGAATAGGGAAACTAGATTGTAAGATGTGCAGGGGAAGGGACTGAAGTGAATATCTTATCTTTATGAAACACTTGTCATCACTATACAAATTACACAATAAATGCATTTTTTAAAATATATATCTAAACCTATATGATCATTAAGTGGGAAACTTATGATGTAGTAACTATAATGGCTAAAAAAGTGAATATTTTAGAGAATAATTATTATATTTTTAAAATGAAGCACATCTATTTTTTTTAGACTATAAACTGCAGTAGCCTCATTTTATGCTTATCTTCAGTCCTATGTACAAACTGCCATCTGGTTGCTGAGGGTGCTGATCCTAGCAATCTGATATTAAGTTAAGCTCAAGACTCAAATAAGATAAAAGAAAGGTAAAATTAAATTAAAAAATAAAAGTAATGGAATTCCCTGGAGGTTTGGTTAGCAATTCTATTACAGATTAATTACTTGGTTAAAAGGTGAAGAACAGAAAGATAAAACACTTAAAAATAAATGATAAAGAGCAAATTGTTACTGTCACCACAACCGTTTAGGGTAAGTTCACACTGGCATTTTTATGAGTGGCGTATGATATGCTGCACATAAAAACAAAATACGCTGCCAGCGTAAACCTTTGCACTTACCTGGTTCCAGACACGCTAGTGTATGATACGCCAATGCTGGCCATCGCATTTTGTGCTGGCGTATTATGCTGTACACAAAATGTGTCAAGATATCAAGAGCTGCGAATGCCAAGGGAGTTTTCACACTGTTGCTGGTAAGTACAATAGAAAAATATGCACTGCACATAATACGCTAGTGTGAACCTAGCCTTACATTACAACATTTCAAAAGTAGCATTTAAATCAACTTTCCTTTTGAGATTGAAGAATGATTCTGCTATCAATAGGAAAATACTGGTTAGACAAGATTTGCTCTTGTGAACTAGACAGGGATTTGCTCCTTTAAGAAATTTAAATCAAACGTCAAACAATCTCAACATGGATTTAAACTCAAGGCATGACTCTGTAAATGCAAAAACAATGATTCGACACTACTACTACCCAATGGGCAAGCAGAAAACCGTTTCTGCCTTGTAGATTTTCTGTAGATCAAAGAGTCAAATGCTGCAATGGAACACAATTCTTTGTCTGCCTGTACCACAGCAGTTATACAAGCACTTGTACAGTATAATGACATATATAGCGCTTTCAGATGAGATTCTGATTACTCAGCACAAACACTTTGAGCCATTTAGAATATTTTTTAATATAATGAAATGTAATTAAACACATTTAATGCTTTGGCAGCCAAAACTACAATATGTGACTAAGTAGCAACAGTGTCACTGATTCATGTTTCTGAAATATAAAACTTTCCCTTAGATCCCCATGACATCAGCAACCGCACTGTAGAACTGTGACCATAAACTTTCCTTTGTTAGGCTATTAATTTCAAAGAGATGGGGGAGGGGTTGGGGGAGGGGTTGGGGGAGCGGCTGGGCATGTGGGAGAAATGATTTGCAGTGCTGCTAGAAGTGATATGGCTGATTTAAGAATGATTTAATTGCTGCTTTCAGTGATTCTGTTCAGTATTAGTAGAATATCTGGTAAGTGCATGTAAATACACTCTTGTAGTGATTTTCAATAAAGCTCAAGTTGTAATTGCATTTACTTCATGGCAGAACAATTTCTACATTAAAATCACATGAATGTATTCTAGGTCTATAGAACACAACAAGGCATGATAATAACCTGTAAAATATAATCAATGGTGTACCTGCAGAATAAACAACAATCAGTTCAGCAGGGCATGTCCGTTATCCTAGCATAAATAGTCATACGATGAATCTGTAAAGCCAGGAACGCTTTATATTGGGGCTCTTGTTCTCTTTGTAGTATAACAAGCTATACTACTGTGATAAGAAAAAGCATGACAAAATCAAAATGTGTTGTATCACCTACATGGCACTATACAGTTACATTGCTTGGTAGACAGAATTAGCTTTCCACAGATACATTACAATCTTAGATCACTGAACACTTGTTTTCACCGGTGTTCTCTAGAGAAAGACATGGACGCTTATGTTACAGATCAAGTTAAACTGACCTGTTGTAATTGCAAGCTCTCATTAACTGAAGGAACTGGAGGTAGAAGGTTTAGTGGCCAAGAAGTTTTAGAGTTGTCCTAGTTCCAATAAAATGACCCAAAGACATACACAAAAATATTTCATAAAAATCTAGCATTGCATGATATATCCAAGCTATATCAAATGTCAAACTTTGTTTATTTGTGTGTGTTTATACAAACCCCAAAATCAGAAAAGTTGGCACGTTGTGTAAATCGTAAATAAAA
>WMED01011210.1:0-10649 GCA_019650415.1 Pipa parva | reverse complement strand
GATATGTATGCCCACCTGTATGGGTATGTATGCCCACCTGCATTGATATATATGCCTACCTGTATGAGTATGTATGCCTACCTGTATCGATATGTATGCCCACCTGCATCGATATGTATGCCTACCTGTATGGGTATGTATGCTTACCTGCATCGATATGTATGCCTAATTGCATCGATATGTATGCCTATCTGTATGGGTATGTATGCCTACCTGTATCAGTATTTATGCCTACCTGCATTGGTATGTATGCCTACCTGCATGGGTATGTATGCCTACCTGCATGGGTATGTATGCCTACCTGTATGGGTATGTATGCCTACCTGCATTGGTATGTATGTCTACCTGATAATCTTATCATATGGCTAATGTCTCACCATCACATTAAGCCTGGAAATCAGTACTGTAGATCACACAGCTTGTGTTTGTTATGGTGACAACACAGACAGTGTCATATAAACATAATGCTTCCCACTGATAATAGCAGGTACACCTGAACAGTGAAAATGTTTTTAGTGACATTGGTCTCATATTGGAAGCCGCTGTTTTGAATGGATGCCACACGTGATACACATTAAAGTCAATGTCACATGAAACATAGCAATCTGCGCTGATATGCTCTTTCGCTATTCCTGAGATGAACTGCAGCAATCTATTGCCACCTGCCACACAGACAAGTCTACATAGTTACATCATAGACATGCATGCCTTAATGTGCTAAAAAATATATTAAAGCAAAATGCTGAGATGTGAAATAAGGTTATTGTTGACTTAAAGAACTGTGCCTTTAAATGATTCAGTAACCTCCTCCCAAACACATCAGGATGATAATTTCAAGGTTACTTCATTCAAAGGTTTTCTTCTTTTAGCCTCTGAATAGCTCCAGTTTGTTTGATCCTTGTTTTATTGCCTTGTCTGAGAGGAGAATATCCCAGATAGTGACTAAGGCTTGCTCTCCACCAATTGCAAAATGAGAGAACAGCTTGGGTTTAATATCTTCTGGATTTAAAGAAAGACTCCCGCACCCAGGGGAGACTACAAGCAATAGAAGGTGGAGATCAGGATGTATATTACTATGGGTATGACTCTGCTCGCTCCACTGGACTAGGCAAGGAAAAGGGGGGGTAGAAAATAAGAAAAGAGAGGAATATATATATAATATAATATAGAAAAGAGAGGGAAAAAATACATTAGCAGTAATAATTGCAGCTTATTCTTCCAGATATAAATCGAAAATAAAAACCAGCATTTCTAATAAATTCAGTTTATAAAACTGCAATTCTATGAAATAAAAGAAAAACCTGCATTTGTATAAAATATTATTTTTTTGTTTACACACAGACCCAGAGAAATATGTTACCTTCCCAGGAATATATCAGATTTATGCACACACACATATATATATATAATATATATACACGTTGTAATATCAGGTGAAGTAGACCCTATTATTACAAATTTTATTTTTATGATAAAAGCTAATATTAGCTTTAATGAATAATCATATCCAATGGCTTAAAGGCAAACAGTATTTTACTAGGTTGCTATGCAACGCTCCCTGTGTGACCTAAGAAAAAGCCAAAGTAAAATCTATTTAATCTTTGACAATATTCTAATGGTGTCAAGGCCCATATATCTGAATTTAAACACAAACCATTCCCATCCCCCCAACTGAAAACAAACATATATTATGCTGTCTGCTATAAGAACACTATTATTTGTATTATTATTACACCAAGTTATTTACAAGACTTGTATGGTAAACTTAAATGGGGAACTAAGATGAATGTGTTTCATAAAGTATTAAAAACAGAATTTAAAAAAAAATGCAAAGTCATGTTTAACGCAGAACACTGCATTATAAATAAGAATCAACAATCAGCTTTTTAAAAATACTTTTGATATGTGCTGCTTTTATCAAATGTATGAATGACCTCTTGGATCAACTTACATCATCCTCATCCTACATGTGGCGTAACTGAATCAGTGAAAGAAACACACCTAGATATGGAACGTCATTTGTAACCTGCCTGTTTATTATTTATTGTTAAAGGGGAAGTAAAAGCTGTTACAACGAGCTCTGTAAAACACGAAAATATTGCTTGAGCAGCATAACAATTATTCAAGAGGCAATTAGAAAAACAAAATGAAAACACAACTACTTATGGTTTTTAAAAAAAAAATGTCTATTTTGAAATAGATATTAAAATGTAAAAATCAGTTTATGGCTTGACATCCCCTTTTAAAAACTCACTGCCACTTTTCTGGGAGTTGTTACTACTAAACCTCTGTCCGGTTTCATGTAACCTGCAGTATATGATATGACGCATATGTATATATCTGCAGTCTGAAAGCTGACACAGTAGATGACAGACATTTCCATGAATAAAAAGTCATTAAAGTGCTGACCGTTGCCTTAAGGACCAAATTTTCATCCATTTGCCACTTCCCATATTTAGCAAACTCTACAAATTCACATCCAATTTAGGAGTTTATGATGGTCACAGACTTACACATCTCTTTGCATCACTTTGTATGTGCACACAAACAATTTTATTCTATTCACCATGCATCAGGGTGCTTCAAAGTGGTGAATTTGGCAAGACATAGTACACCTTTTGACTTTGCCAACTATAAGCCAATAATATAGTCAATATATATTGACCAAGTAGCAAAATGAAACAGGAATAGTGTTGCATATCAAATGCAATGTTTTTGCTTGGGTGGGAGGGGCCAAAAATGAGGAAAAAACGCACCTGATAGAGATGCGCCTCTTCCATGTGTCTGCATAGGGTCCCCCAAAAGATATTTACAGTGTATTTTCTAGTGCTAAAACTTCTACTGGCAAAACTGAAATCAGGCTGCAAAGACCATTTTTTTGTGTTGTTGTTTTTCTTATCCTACAAATCTATATCAATATATACATAAATATATATGCTGCTAGATATGAGCTCTTTCAAGGGTAAATAATATATCAGGCTGGCATCCTAAATACCAGTCAGTTTATGCTTAGTTAATCTTTCTATTTAAAGCTAGGGGGGAACTGAGCAAGTGTGAACTGCTGCAGGACACACAGCAGAGTGGGTAGTCCTAATCGACTAGATCCAGCAGTGCTGAACTTCTTAGTTTCAGTGTGAAACAAAGGACTTTGTCAGCCACCAGGCAAAAAGGGGTACGACCAGGGTCACACTAGCTGTTTTTCAGATGAGCAGGAAAAATAATTTATTTTTTTTTGCACCAAAGACAATAATGAGACTGATTAAAAACAGCTCTGCTAAAAAACAGTTTGACCCTGGCCTAAAGTAACTAACCATAAGCTTAGCTGGCATTTAGGATTCTAGCCAGACTGGTACTTTAGTTGCCCTTTAATTGCTAATACTAGGTGCATGTCCCTCAGAGGCTGAGGGTCTAGGATTAAACTGTGTAACACACACACACAGACACACACACACACACACAGACACACACACACACAGACACACACACACACACACACACAGAGTTAAGTAATTGTGGGAATGTAGTTCACACTAATTATTTTGTGAAAGAATATTTGGTATAGCTTAATTACTTTTTGTGGGAGAGGTTAAATGGGGTTAAAATGATCTAGGAGCACTGACCCTGTCCTTACTACTGCTGGATGTAATAAATGCTGTTATTTACTGATACCATAAAAGCTATTAGTACACAGAGAGGAGGCTGATATCCTTTGACAGTGAGTGGGAATGGGTTATTTGACTTGTCTACGTACAGTAATTACCGTATCCAATGCTAAATCTCAGAACCCAACCCGTGTATGAGAATCCGGCATGTCAGAGCTGTAGGGGCTTATTCTCTAAAGTCTGAATTCGACTGTCAAATTCTCTAACAGCGGATTCCCATAGCAAATCTGTGGCTGCGACAATTCTCCCATTGTATTTCCGACTGTGACAATTTTAAAGTTGCGACTGCGACAATATTTCCAGAGTAAAGTCGCGACTGTGACAATATTCTCATTATAAAGACGTGACTGCGACAGTAGCGACTGTCTTTAGCTGGCGAATTCACACCTTTACACAGCAATTCGGACTTTAGAGAATAATCCCCCTTGTATTCAGTGCCAGGACAATGCTCTTTAGCACCCAAGGCAAGAATGCCAAAATGCATCCCCAAATACACACAAATAGGAGTCTATATCTTCTACTCCTACTCATTGTCCTGATTTAAACCACACACACTGACAAGTTATACAATAAAGCAGAGGTCCCCAACCTTTTTTGCACCAGGGACCGTCTTTAAGCAAGGCCAGTTTTCCATGGCCTGGTGGGGTGGGGGTGGGGCGGGGGCGAAGCTTTGGTCATATGGGGGCGGGGTTATGGAGGGGTGGAGCTTAGCAGCTCTACACACTTAACACCGGAGCCGCGTCAATGAGGCCAGTCTGCTGCCCCGCCCCGGCATGGCCACATAACATGTTCTGCCGGGGGCGAGTCAGTGAGGAGAGCCTGCCACCCTGCCCCGTCCCGTGTAACAGGTTACTGCTATGCTGGCTGCGTCTCAAAGACCCGTCCGATGCTCCGCCCCGTCCTGCATAATGTTCTCTGCCGTGACAGCTGTGAGCAGGGCAAACCCCAACGGCCTGGTCCTGGTCCGCGGACCAGTGGTTGGGGACCTCTGCAATAAAGTAATCATATCCGTTTAGGACAATGTCACACAAAAAGATCATCTAATTGAAAACTCTTATATGAAGCACAGTCACAGGACCATGACAACATACCCAGAACACACCCTTCTGTATCTCCAGGAGACTGTGATACATTTGTGGCTTTACAGTCATTAATGAACAACTCTCAATGTTCCTATAATAAACAGCAGCTAACACAGGGTGCATAGAGTTGTAGTTCAGCCATATGAATTAAAATGGTTAAAGAACACCCAACAGAATGCATGAACAGGGGCAAGTAACCTATAGCAGCCAGGTGATTTTATTCTGGCTCCCCTATACCAGTGAATGCAAACTGCTGATTGGTTGGGGTTATTAGATCTTAGTAAACTACTGCCACATTAGTAGATTCTTATGACTGTATCTTGTCCTACTATGTGAAAATCCCAACATTCTGTTGATTTCATTACTGCTGCTAAATAATACATTGGTTTGGTTAAGAGAGGAAAATCTCAAATCTATTTCAAAATCATTTGGAAAATACCATCTATGCATAATGGAAAGTTTCCCCAGCAGTTCCCAACTTATTGGCCCAGCATTGCTTCAATGTCCTTTCCAGCTCATTAAAACCTCAGGATTCCATGTCAGTATTCGAAACCCCTCTGAGTAAGAAAATTCCGTGTGAGCTTTGTGAGTTTCCTATCTCATGGGGACATGTTTTGCCTATACATTTATTTGTGTTCTAGTTTGCTCTATCAGGCTGGCCACATATAAATCAATTTGTAAAATGACACTTGTTAGATACAAATGTTTTTGGCATCGTCTAAACCAACTCATGGAAAGAAAGATTTTGAAGGAAAAGAGCAATTCTCCAGTTTGGTCAATTAATTCAGTTGATTAAATTGAACATGCTTTTGACCAACAATCACCCATTAAGGGGGTAATTCGAGAAAGAGTGAAGTTACCTTCCAATGCTTCTCATCAGTTCGCCAAGACAGGTACACACTGCAAGCGGAGATTAGCGAATGCTTTAAAGGTACTTCGGCTCACCTCGCGACCACTCAAGTTGCCTCGCCTTGCCAAAGTACCTTTAAAGCGTTCGCTGATCTCCGCTTGCAGGAGACCAGGGAGCGCGTACCCGTCTCAGCGAACTGATGAGAAGCATCGGAAGGTAACTTTGCTCTTTCCTGAATTACCCCCTAAATGGCAGATATTGGCACAGTTTGTTAAAAACAACCAAATTGTGTATTTTTTTAAAAATTGATTCATTGATTGCCAATTTTAGACTTTAAATATGAATATTCTAAAGCTCTTTATATGAATATCCTTATACATAATCTAACTACAATAGATGCACCACTCAAGCAACCCATCAACATTCATACAAATATAAACAAACACACTGAATATTTCTCTGCAGAGCAATACAAGTATGGAACAAGCTTGCAGCATTTTAAGGATATACTGATGGAAAGTTCTGGCCTGTGCTACAACTGTACATGAGGAAGAATTTTATTTTTTTGTATTTACACAGAGACTTTAATCCATCCAACTGTCTGTCTAAAGCTGGCAGGAGGAGAGTAAAGAAGAACTGACTGAGCGAGAAAACCAAAAGTTAAACATGGGGAGGGGAAAAAAGACAAAGATAGGATGGAGAATGAGATTGTGCGGAGACTTGGAGAGAATAGAAATTAGAGGAGAAGATAGAGAACTGTCCTAAGGATCAGTGACAAGACAGACGGGGGAGTGAATTAGCAAGAAAAGGCAAGAAAGATTTGGTGTCGTTATGGCAACTCCCTCGCTTAGTCCCTTTCAGCCTGGCTGCAAGAACACGACTTTAATTAAAGTGCAGAACATGGGGGTTTTGTATTCAGCTGCCGATCCATTCGGTTTCAAAATGGTTAATCAGGCTCTTAACTCCTTTGATGGTTTAGAAAAGCATTTGGACACAATGGGGGGATTTCCATACAGAGAGCAGCAGAAGTTACCACTCAATCAAATGTACCATGAAATCACAATCAGGTAGAATTCTTGTCTGGGCAGCAGGAGACCTTGTTCTATTAGACAATTCTAATTACTAATGGTTCATTAATGACAACATAGAGGAAGCTCCTGGCTTGTTTATTCTACCCCTTAGATGGTATGATTGAAATCTGTCTGTGCTGAGTAAAACAATTCTCCCTCAGAATCTAAAACCATATAGAACTTCAGATCAACATATGATTAAACATATACCTACACATTAAACTCTAGCCATTTAAATTGATTAAATGGATTATACAATGAATTGGATCCAAAATTTCGACCAAAATGTATATGTTCATCTTTCCTCTTTTGGATACTTCTCCCTTGATCTTGCAAGCCAGTTGCCTATATACAGTTTATTTTGTTAAAAGTCTGTGATTTCCTTTATGCTTGCAATATTGTATATTATCTTGGTGTTTATTACTATACACTAATAATAATAATCAGATTCAGTAGTATGAATAGAATATTTCTAGTAGATATCTATTGTGGGGAGCAGGTCCACCTAATTTTTTTTTATACCATATTGCTATAACTTATATTATGTAAGGAGTAATACGATGGTGTAGGATAAATGACATTAAATGCAGTTACTTTCTGATAATAGCGCATGTTAAAACTGTCCCTGAATTTCCAGCTGATCTAAAAACTTTATTTTAATGTCACCTATGCAAACAATGACTTTGTTTTAATATTGTATGAACAGAACTGACATTTTGGGCATGTCATTTTTGGCGGGGGTTGGAACCTTAATTAATGTAATTTATCCTACACCATCGTATTGCTCTTGACACCATATTATTTGACACTAATATATTGGGCAAAATTTAATTAACTCGAAAAGACCCGATTTCGTCTTTTCGAGTTTATTCCGGCAAGATCCGGGCTGTTTCTTGGGGAAAATATCAATAGTTTTTTTTTTATCGATATTTACCAATAGAAACTTTTCGATCGAGACTTTATATTAGTAGTATGGCTGCCTTTTCAGTGAAAAAAATTTGATTGAAAAAAATTTCTATCAGTAAATATCGAAAAAAGGATAGAGATTTACTGTGAGAAACAGCTGAGATCTCGGGCGAATAAACTCGAAAAGGTGAAATCGGGTCTTTTTGATTTTATTAAATTTCGCCATAATATTTAATTCTATCACTAACTCTTTTAATTTATGATATCATTATTTATTATATTGTCTGTTCGACAGACACTTTTGCATGATTGTCACATAAGTATTGTAAGGAAGGAATTACCATTTCTAAACTGGTGCCCACTCAAATGGAAACACTCTCAGTTCTATGTTTCACTATTGTTGATGGAGCCACATAAAGCAATTAAAATCACCTTATGCGACTCTTCCAGGGAATAAGTTTGATTTGACTGCAAAGCATTTTTGGTAGTTTTATTTCAATTTTGAGATGAAGGGTCCATTATTATCAATCATAGTTGTAGAGTTATTAAGTCTTGTAACCACATTCATTTCTCATATAATCTTTTACCTTTATTTAGAGTTTACAATTTTTAAAAATTTTTAAAAATAAAATTAACCCAAAACAAAGCAAAATAATGGTTTCTGCAACTTTTTTATTGAAAGACGTCAATAAACAGATTACTTTAGTAAATCTATGGACAGATGTACCGAAAATGCTTAACTGTTCTGAATATGCCTATGGGATCTACATAATGATAATTAAAGTCAGCAAAGGGCCCAGTTTATCATTTTGGGCCCTACATTTCCAATGCTGGCAATATGTACAACAAGCCACTATACAAATAGTTACAAAAAAATGTTTAGAGAAGAAAAAATACTTGCAGTTTGTTTCCCTTAATTAGTTTTCCTGAGAGCTGGCATTTTCCTCCCCCTCCTCTTTCTGTTCTGCAAGAAAAGAAAAAGCTGCCTGACTGCTATTGGTTAAGCAGTGTTCTGACCTTTTGGCTGCATAAATTAAGCTTGGAATGCAGGAGATTACAATGGGAAAGCTGACTTGTGCATTTGTACTAAGTAGTAAGTAGGGCAAAAATATCCAGGGGAGGGTACCTATTCATGGAAAACTGGCCAGTACACATCACCAGGGCCGGGCCAAGGTTTTTTGGCGCCCTAGGCGGAGTAATGAAATCACGCCCCCCCCAGTCCTTGATGACATCTGCATAATCCCACTTTCAGACTCTCAGCCTGCTGCACCGTTTAGTAGGCTAGTAGTGCTTCTATGCAGTGGCAGCCTGATGATTTGATTCTTATCCTCTGTGCACTGCTCTGTTTGGGAGCTCAGGGGATTAGAATCAGATCATCACCACCTCTGCATAGAAGTACTAGCAGAGTGCAGGCCTCTTACTCCCCAGCACTCACCTTGGCCTTGTATAATCCCCATAGGCATGTGCAGTCCTTTTCATTACTTGCTCCACAACCCCTCTCCCACACTTTGTGTCAGTGTAACTGCCATTTTCACACATTTCCTTGCACGGGACATATGTTTTTGTAGACTACAGAGTCAAATGTAACATAAAAGTAAAGCAAAAAGCCAAGTCTATGACATCAGAAACAATAACCTGCTGTTATTAAAAATAAGCTTCCAATAGTGGGGCCTGTCTGCACAGGCAGGTCTTGGACATACAGCATTATCAAATGTACAGTGAAGATGGATGTAGGTAAGTCATTACCCAGCAGACTGGAAAAGGAGTGGCTTTTAAAGAATCATGATCACCTAAAGGAAACCTTGAGTCTGTGTTTAAACAGAATCGATTCTTTAGTGAATAATAGCAGTGTTGGAAACTGATTTTGTTTTCATGTCGAAATCATTGATCCTTGTTCATTTTTACAGTAAAAAAAAACCTCTTTAGAATTCGATGAATGGAAGACATATCACTCCAGGCTCAGTAAAATAAAGTGTTATTTTCTGCTTTTGCTCATGTAGCAAACATTTGGATTTTGGCTAACTTAACAGATTTCAATTGAAACTTTTCTACAGTTGCTAGGATCTGTTGAAGTGGTGGTATTAGGAAGCCATTATTTTGGCTCCCCCAGTCAGGTCCCTCATGACAAGATCTAGGTGGGATCTGATAGGAGGAGCCACAATGTGCCAGGGAAGCAGCACTTTCCATGGATTTTCTTCTAACTGGAGCTGATAGAGGTCCACTTTAACTTAACAACGAGGCAATAGTTTTAAGAATAGACTGCAAGAGACATAGGGCATGGAGGCAAGTAATAATATACAGTGGTACCTCGGTTTTCAAACGACTTGGATTTCAAACAAATTGGTTTTCAACCACGAAATTCGAGAAAATTTTGTCTTGGAATCTGAACAAATATTTGGAACTCAAACACCCGAGATGAGCAGAATGGCATTCGCAGCATCAATACAAGTCAATCTGCGATTGGATTTCTTATGGGATAAATTGTTTTGGTTCTCAACCAAATTTGGTTCTCAACCGCACTTCCAGAACGAATTGTGGTTGAGAACCAAGGTATCACTGTAATTACAAAATAGTAAAGATGAGTTTGCTAGTGATCACAGCAAGCAGAAGACGTAGGATGAAGAATGAAGACCAGATTTAATTTAGATTTGTATACTTCTGTCAACAACAAAATAAAAATAAACAAAAAAAAATCATCTAAGCATTTTGCGTAGCTATTGATCTCCGATCTGTGCAATTTTGTTGCTAGAAATCAATGTACCATGCATCTGATTAACAACCACACGTGAGGCATATCCAAATTCAAAGATTTGGTTAATTGTCAAGTCACCACTTTATCCAGGCACACAAAATGTAAAAATAAACCCTGTAGGGATTTCTGACAATAAATAATGGTAAAGGATAGTAGTAAAGGGGAACCCTGGTGGAACTAGTGTAGAAGCAGCAGTTTTATGACATTTCCATATCATCCCTTTAAAACTGCATAGCTGCTAAAAAGGGAATTGCCAAACCCTATAGCTGTAAAAAAGAAAAGTTGTAGCGCTTGAAGTTGTGAATCAAAATAAAGTTCCAAAAATAA
>WMED01011209.1:0-12694 GCA_019650415.1 Pipa parva | reverse complement strand
GGGGGGGGGGGGGGGGTGGACTGTTCGGAGCCGCACACCACAGCTAAAGAGCCAAATGCGGCTCGCGAGCCACACGCCGCTGCTCTAGAGCAACCTATAACTTTATACAACCGACCCAATCCCTTCAAACCATTGAACTCCCTGTGCTAATATCATCATAGCAAGTCAAATACCTTGACCAAGCCATTAATGGTGATTTATCCATTCAGTCGAGGACGACTTTTGGTCGTTATGGATCATCATTCTCTATGCTTTTCTTTCTTTCACCGCTTCTTTCAGTTCTTTCGTGGGAATATTTGTGTCAACTTTGATTGTGTCTATCCCCTATGTTCTTTGGCATTCTCTTCTTCTTGTCCCACTGACTATGCTGAGCACTAATGTTGTTTCCAGAGAATTAGCTCACATGATGTGTCCAAAGTATGACAGCAGTTGCTTGGTGATTTTACCCTTTAGTGATATCTTTGGTTTGACACCTTCTAGGATCGTGTTGTTTGTGACCATTGTTGTCCATGGTATGTGCATTACTTGTCTCCAACACCATAGTTCAAAAGCTTTGATTTTTCTTCTATCTGCCTTCTTGAGTGTCTAGCTTTCAAATACATATGTGGAGATCAGGAAAACAATTGTATTGACCAGTGGTCGGCAAAGTGCGGCTCGCGAGCCACATGCGGCTCTTTAGCCGCCTTGTTGTGGCTCGGGCCGCACTGCCGAAGCCACGCCCAAGCCCCACCCATGACCGCAGACGGCTCTTCTGATTGGCTGTCGGTGGTCATGGGGTCGGGAGAGGGCACGCCTCCCTCCTCCGGCGGCTCAGAAGATGGTTATTGCCGCCGGAGGAGGGAGTGAAATGGCTCCCTCCTGAATAAAGTTTGCCGACCCCTGGTATTGACCATATGGATCTTTGTTGGGATATCTTTGCTCTTACATATTTTTGCCATTCCTTGCACTGCTGATAAACACGATTCTTCTTCTGACTTCTGACCCTGAATCGCAGATAAGATATTAATGTCTGTATCTAGATGGCTTTCCATAATCAAAACACAGCTATCCTTGTACAAATTAACATTCCTGAGTAGAAACATAGTACATTAGTTAATAGTCTAGGATTATTTATTCTAATACACATGTAGCTGTGCTGGATATATGTGTCTGAAAATAAAAATAAAGACTATATAAAAAAGTATATTATCTAAAGTACCATAGAGAGCAATAGGACTGGGTGAGGTCTGTGAAACAACATGGCAGATATCAGTAAATATTAAAACAGACAGAAAGCAATAAAATGCATGAATTAAAGAAATACTCTATTTGAAGAACTGTAATGCTAATCCAAGTGGAATTTTTTTTATGTGTTACTGATCCTTTAAAGCAACCTAAGAGAACAGAAAGAATTTGGTTGTGAGTTATTGTCTTCTGTTCACTGTTCCATGCTTGGCAGTGCTGGATTTCCCAATAGGCATGAAGGGACCTTGACTATAAACTGCTCAGACAGAAGGGAACCTCTCTTTTAGTCATGGATGGAGGTAGGGAAGGTAAGGGCTACTAATTCTAACTAAAGTATTTTTAAAATTGTTTAACCTGACGTTTGTTATTTCACTTTATATGAAATTAATGAGCCATGCAGATAAAGCACTTCAGCCTACTGCATAATGTGGTCTGTGATTATTTGCAGAAAGGGTTGTGGCCAGTCAGGGTGTGGCCTAATGCACCAAGCATTCAGGGCCAGTCATCCCTTGAGGTATAAATCTGGCACTGACCCTAATTCTTGAGGAAAAATACTGGAAAGGAATCAAGTGAAATAAAGCCACACTGATGGATGCCTGGAATTGGGTCTTTCATTTATTAGTTTGTATTACTAGTATATCAATAGGGTGGTTGATGAAAGGTATAACTGAGATGACTGGACATAAAAAAGCAATACGTGAACAATACCCTAGAAAGTCTATAAACATTGTCTGGAGGCAAACTGGATTATTGGGGGGGAGAGGGGTTGTGTATGCAGGTGAGTTTTAAAACCTATTGGATGTCAGTGGGATGCTGATAGTTGTAAAGTAACAATAGCATGTTCAAAATAGCATCAAAACCTCAACAAAATGAAAAAACTGTTTTTCTTTGGTTTCATAAAGGGAGAAAAGAAATTTATTTCACATAGAAATTCTTAGATGGTCTGGGGAAAAAATATTGAATCTGTAGAAGTATTTTGAAGATTATTTCAATGTCAAAATAATAGTACAACTATTCCAGTCTCCTTCCCTCCAAGGGATCACCTGCCAGGAACTCAGATGGAACCTGGAGCCTCCAGAAACCCAGATGGAGCCTGGAACCTACCAGGAACCCCGATGATTCTGCATGTGAACCCCAGAGCATATCATGGTCTCTCCTTTTGCAATTTATATTGATGGGTAACGGGTATCAAGTGTATGTATGTTTATTGACCACAGATATTGTGTATGAATGAAACTTCCTTAACAATTTGGTAGTTTATAGGTGATTTTAGACAGTATCTGCTTCCTTTACTTGGAAATATCCAATGTTCAAAAATATTGGTGATACGTTGTCAATGTCTGAGAAAGTTTTCATTTAATTAAAATAAGTGACATCCTTTTCTTTGATACTGAAAAACATCTGCTAAAAATATGTTTTTTTTTTTAACAAGCATGTAGTCTGGAAACAGATGTCAAACCGATTTGTAACTAAACAAAGATTGTTAAGGTTAGAAACTGCAGCTCACAGTTAAATTTTGCATCATACACAGTTCACACTCTTACTTTGATCTCTACAGTTGTTATTGTGCAGTGTAGAATACACATTTAGTGCCTCTGGCCTTCAGGTTAGAGTTTAAGAATAGAAAATTTGATAGGCCTTTTAGCAAATGTACCTCTAGATCTTCATCTATCAAGGACTCAACAAAAGTAGATTTATGGATACGTTTCATGCTGATTTCTACATACTCAAAAGTGCATCTAGTGAATTAAAAAAAATATATGCATATATAGAAAATCAACAGTCAAGTATGACTGGATTCTTGGTTAATGGTGTAACGATTCCCTTGGTTACATTTAACATGATCAGGCTCTGTTTACATTTGCCAAGGGACTTTGGAGATGGAACAGGTGTGGCATTGCTACTTAACTACGTACAATGAAAGTTGTATGGACCAGTGGTTTTTAAAATGACGTAACAATTTAATAAACGTATTCTAATTTATTTAGTGATATTTCTGTATTTTCAAGCAGGTTCCAGCCATCAATGGCTTTATTTTAAAATCCGTTACCTTTCATATTATTGTTTTAAATGGATAGTAAAATTGAAGAATTATTTTTCCCATCTATCATGAATTGATATATTATTTATTTATTTTGGGCTGTTACCAATTTAGCCAACTTCTAGTCACTTTTTTTTAACCAAAGCCCGTCCTGTTTTCTGTAGCTGAGTAGTTTTACACCTCTAGTGACAGGCTTGATGATTCTGGAAAAAAAATCTTGAAGGTCTTCAGTTGTAGCTCCTAAACATTGATGTTTTTTTATTTTATTATTTTAGAACTCTTCAGGTATTCATGTGCATTGATACTTGAGATTCCATACTGAACAGCTATGGAAGAAGCAGTTGAAAACAGATTGACCATGATATAATATGAGTATAAACTAAAAATGTATAGAAAACCATATATTAAAACAATCGTTGGAAACTTTACCTTCAAACATTTTGGGGGTTATTCACTAAGGTGCGAATTCGATTGTCGAATTCGCAAACAGCGGTTTCCCATAGTAAATCCGCTACAATTTCCCCATTGTAAAGTCGCAACAACTTTTTAAAGTTAAGATTGAGACAATTTTCCCATAATAAAGTCACGACTTCGACAATATTCTCATTATAAAGATGCTACTGCGACAGTAGCAGCCTATTGAGACTGTCTTTATCTGGAGAATTCACACCTATACACAGCAATTCAGACTTTAGTGAATAACCCCCTTTGTGTAGCATCATCAGGGTTGCCAGCTGTAAATTTACTGACAGTTCAGAAAAAATAAGGGGGGAATTCACTATCCTCCGAAGTGAGGTGCGTAGTCTTCACCTCACTTCGGAATGACTGATATGCGCTCGCTGATGTCCTGCACGCGGACATCAGCGAATGCTTTAAAGGGATTCCAGTCTCAGCGAGGCAACTCTTTTGCTCTCGCCGAGACGGGAATCCCTTTAATGCGCTCGCTGATGTCCGCGTACAGGACATCAGCGAGCGCATCTCAGTCACTCTGAAGTGAGGCGAAGACTACGCACCTCACTTCGGAGGATAGTGAATTCCCCCCTTAAAATCCGGACATTTTAATTGATAGATGCTGGTGTTAACTCCCAGTTCTAATACAATCTTGATATAGGTGGATAGGCCTGGGATGTTTCAAATGCACTTCAAAGTAGTCCACCATTACTGATCTGCCTGAAAAGTCTAAGTTCCCTGTATAGATAAGAACTAGAGAAAACCATCACTTTATACAGTAGTTATCAGATTCAGAGGGTACTTAGCATCTTCTACACATTCCATCTGTCTGTAACAGATACATGTACTATGTAAAGATTCCTAAATCATATTCATCGCACACAATGAAATATTACCGTAAGTAAAATATATGGTATAGATTTGAAATCTGATTGAACATGGTGTATTGGATCTGAAGGAAATCTACAAAAGTTTTACAATTTTTCACACCACATTATCTGCTCAGTTAATTAATACAAGGATAGTATATTAGAAATAGAGGCAGAATGTGTTACTTGTGTAGGGGGCATTCAAGTCTGTCCTCTGCTGGATTGTCAAGCAGCTTTTCCATTTCCTGTCAGGAGCACAACTATCAGAAGTTATATTAGTTTTGGTTGGCAGCAGCATCTAATACAGGGTTGGGCAATTAATTTTCCCATGGGGCCACATGAGAAATTGGAATGGTTTTAGAGGTCCAGACTAATATACTTTCGAATTTCACATGTGACCCCATGAGAAAATGAATTGCCTACTCTTGCTGTATACTATATGCCATCAAGCATAACAAACTGTGCCGCCCCCTACTTCCTACCCTCTGAAGGAGGGGGTTCCATCTTGGTGCTCATCCACCTCCTTTTCCCAGCCCCTATGAGCATGGTTGCCTACCCAATGGCCCAGCCTTGTCACCTGATGTTGTCAGAAGGGCCGGGCCAAAGATGTTCGCGGGCTGGATTCTGCCCACGGGTAATAGTTTGCTCACCCCTGATCTAATAGATAGGGCTTCCATATAGAGTTCCTGTGGCATGACATGACATCCAGTTGCCTGGAGTACTTACCCATTGGTGTCTTGAGAATTTAGGGCAATATGCATACTGGCAAGAATACTTGTATCAATATTCGTACCAACGCACTGGCTTCTAGCAATACGAACACCTGACAATTTGATGCACTTCAAACTGACTTTAGGCCACTACCATTATTCAATACCCAAGCTAGCTTCTACTCTTGAGTGTGCTTGGATTTGTCTGACCATGCATTGTCTGTTTAACTGGCTTTCTGATCATTGGCTTTGTTACACTATTTAGGCATCATCTCCGCCTATCCTGACCCCCACATTTCTGATGATCCTGTGTTCTTTATGTCTCTATCTCTCAGTGCCAGTTCTTCCTTGCAGGAGAAAGTCCAGGGCTCCTAAAGGGTATTGGTGAAAAGTGGAGTATTTCTGGTTTTTACCTCAATAAGTAGACTAGTGTGCCTCTTATGAATCCTCAGTTCTAGCACAAAGACAGGAGACATCTACAAAGTACAACATTTTAGCCCATCAAGCGATCTTCAGGAGGATTTACAGCATTTTTTCAGACTTTACTAGCATTAGGCACAAACTGAGGATACCATACACGGTATAGGAGGGTAGGCTGGTTCAGTTTTTAATGTATATATCTACTACGGCAACCTAGCAATGCTCCTGCTATATATACAGATGAAAGTACTTAGTATTTTATTCTTATCGTTCTAGCTCTTAATAATAATGAGAGGAAAAGATCTGTAGTAATTTGAACCAGCTGTATTTTAAGGTTTATGTTTCACAGCTGTTTGTGTGTCTTTAAATGTGTTTTTCTAACTTTTCTTTGTCTAAATGGTCTCATATACAGTACGTCATATACATAATTCCCAACCTGCCAAGGGGGACAGCAAAACAGCACCCCCCCAACAGTGACATTACAAGCACCTCACCCACTTCATTCTTATTGGCTGGGTGCCAGTGGGAAGCCTGGCATTACATTCCAGGCCAAGGGGGAAAACGGGGACGTTCCCTCAAGGACGGGCTTGTAACACATATTGAAGTTAATACGTTTTTTGAATAGTTAATACAGAAGAAACAACCTATTTTTAACAATATATTTTATTGACCAAAAGAATTCTCCTCCCTCAGATTGGCGTAAATCTATTATGCCTTATGGAGTTGGTCCTGTCACCTAACAAAACTCAAAAATATTTTCCAATTGAAAAGGGATAACAGTATTTATACATTTATGTTGATCTGTAATAGAAGGGACCCCAATAGAAAACCATTGCAAAGTGTGTTCCATGTCAACTGATCGAGATTTATTGATAACAGGAAAATAAAAATGTACAATGAAATGGAGTGAAACTAATCGATATAGTGAAAATGGTCTCAGTAAGCATGCCCCTTGGGCTTAGGAAACTTGAACACAGGATACCTGAGGGGCATGCAGAAATTCAGTTTGTGGCTGGTAGTTCATCTCAGATTAGTATTGCAATACACTACACCAACCTAACATTTAAAGGAACAGCATGGCCAAAAAAAACAGACATTCAATTATTCATTCTCTGCCAGTGACTCTATGGCGTCCTGAGTTTCCAAATCCCTTCTAAGATATGCAGCCCTCTCCAGCCGCGCTGATAGTTAAGCCCCGCATCGGCATTTCCTATGCCACATGGGAGAGTGTGCACATCATCAAAGGAGGACGCGTTGATGCATGAATTACTGCACTTTTGTGTATCTACAACCCCTATCACCGGAGCTTAATACCCATGGAGGGATTGCTGCTCTAGATGCCTCTTCCTGGGAATCAGACCTTCTGTTCTCTGATGCCAACACCAGGGTGTACTAAAAGCCTTTTGCTCTTCTGAAATGCTTCCATATAAGGCCTTGGCAGGTGGGTCTAAATTAACATCACTGGGTAGCTCCTCTAGACAAAGAAACTAACACTTGATCCTCTGGGAGGGTCAGGCATAGACATCCGTTCCCAGGCATTATAAACAGAAGCCTGGTACAGTAAGCATGCTATACTGGCTCACTGCAGATAGCAGTAACTCAGAAGAGACATTTAAAACTAATAAGGGAAAATGATTCTTGTTTCTGATCAGTGCTTTTTTGGCACCGGAACGCTCTAGTATGGTGTACCGGAAAATGTGAAGACTGAAAGATGGCCAGTGCATCTTTAGCCTCAGCTCAGTCACTATTATTTCCCAAAGTACGAGCTGCGGCTATAGCGGTGACTGAGCATGGGGAACCGTGAGTGTGGAGCCGGGAGCACTGTGTCTCTCTCTCTCTCTTTCTCTCTCTCTCTCTCTCTTGTACCGGAAAATATTTTTTCCCAAAAAAAGCACTGTTTCTGATACACAATTCTGTCCCTGAAGGCCATGTAAAGTGACCATGAAAAGAGTAACTAATGTAAGACCTAGGAATCTGCTTTGCACCTGTTATGAATTTGGCGAAAAATATATATATTTTTGCATTTTTGTTCCATTCTGCAAGTGCAAATTTAACCATCTGTATAAGATAACAACTTGAAGGACAGCAGTAGGTCGTAAAGAACTATGCATGAGTGAGAGTTCACACCCTGGTTAGTTTTTTGTAAATGTCCTTAGGTATTGATGTCAAGTAGGCACTATTACCAAAATAAAAAGTCTTTCTTTAAGTCTACTTAGCTCAGTGTTGAACCACTAGAAATGTGCTGGGCAGATCAGAATGCATCAATAAGTAGCAATGAATAAGTTGTAGCAGTGAATATTTAGATGGATTGTGGAAATCAAATCATTAACCATTATGAGCTGTTAAATAAAAAGAGTTTAAATTTAATTCACAGAGTAATCTACAGTATAACATTTAGGCATTAGATTATATATTTAATCTTAGTAGTTAGAGATTAAAGTCAGCTGGTGCGCTTGACTGAAGTCATTTATATTGCCTATAAACTTCAATCATTCATATTACATGCAAACACTGTAGCTAATTAATAAAACTGCATTACTTTTTTTTATCATGACTGCTATTACAATAGGGCTTGACACTTGACAAAGGGCACCTGCCCGAAACATGTTGTGTGTAATTATTCACCCAATAAAGGGTTTGCAGTGATTTTATTGCTATTTGTTATTTTCCCCTTAAAACTGAAAAGATACATAGTCATAAAGCAAGAATCAATGTACTAAGACCATATGGTACACTAGATGGCACTATTCAACTTTGTATAGCCATAATACACCATTTCCTCTGCTGCAGAAAAGGTAATGAAAAAAAAAAAGACCAGATGCAACAGCTAAAGGTTTAAGACAGCTTCTGTAGCTTTTAGTTAGGAATAAGCTGGTGGAAAAGTCTCGCAGGAAGAATATTCATTATCCTGTGGAAGACACTGTTTTATCTCTTTCTCTGTGATTCTCCTGCTTCCAGTCAGCCTTAGATTCTGGGCACTTGTTGTCAAGGATGTCTCCTAGAAACATATCCAACAGACATTTTGTGCCTCTGTCACTCCTGGTCATCATACTTCTGGCTTTTCTTACCTTATCATCTGCAGCAACAGGTAGGAGAGGTTGGCTGCTTCCCAAACAGTTACGACAGTTCATTTATATGTATTTTTGCTGGGGTAAATAAATGTTGTTTTTGTTTATAGAGCGCTGCATGCAGTTCAGTGTGGAAATCCTTGTGATTCTTTGATGTATAATTGTCTTTGTAATAGTGATCTGCTCTCACAGGCTATAGAAGAATATACTTGTCATATGGTTAAAAACATTTGAGCACTTTGGGAACCCAACTTTTAATTGTAATTGCTTGTGAATGCTTTGATAGTTACTGATTTTATTGTTTTAGGTTCTACACTGTTCCAGATTGTCAATTTCAATTATCATCATACATTGTTTATGTTTTATTTCATCTTCAAAATTATGGAAATACCATAGGGTCATACCATTATCAGGTCAGTATGACATCATTCATGGCCTCAACCAAATAAATGATACCTGTCAGATGACAAGCTCCGTTATTATTATTCTGTTCGACGAGCTGTCTGCAAGCAACCGTGTAATTTATGTTAGAATTCACGTACTGGATTATTTCCAAACTCCTTTCAACAGTGCTGTGAAACCAAACAATCAGGAAAGGGCTAGCTTAATTTAACTTTTTCTATATCAGGAGGATAGAGTAAAAGCACAAAGTAAGACTTCATGTGCAGAAATCTATACAAACTTCCTCCTTATACATCCCAGGTTCGCAACACTGGACATAAAATTGACAGAACCTGTTCCAGGAATGTGTAAAATTTTCTTCTGAAACTGTTGTTCTGGACTTATCCATCCTGGAGACAGATGTTTGGTTTTGCCAACGTTGTCTCATTGCACACTCCATCATCTGTATGCTTGAGGAATTTAATTACTTCATCAGTATTTTGTTTGCCAATAATTTTTATAAGCATTTCTATTAAAAAAATTTCTTAAAAATACTAATATTTATCAGACAAATCACTGGAAGAGAATTGTATCACACTGTCTGTATAATTACCCCTTAACTTGGGAAAGACATCAGGTTGAGTAGTGGTAGTGGCAAAGGGAAAGATATGTAGTGCCTTGTTTAACTGAAAAAGCAATATTCATTACTTTGTTCCTTTAGAATGTTGGAAACTGGGATGAAGCGCGTAATGTCATTTTTTCCCCTTTAGCTCTCTTCCTGTCCTGGCATAATGCCATTCTCTAACTCTCTTTGGTCTGATGCTTCTTTACTAGAGTGAAAAACCTCATATGGAATTACCAAATTTTAAGTGTTTTAAGGAAAATATATTTTAACTGGCCAGATGTTCTCTTAGTTCAGTTCTTAAATATCATAAGTGTCTATTAAATATTTCTAAATGTGACTTTGTTCTATTGCTAATCAATGAAAAGCTTTGCTCCACTAAGAGCCTTTCAGCATATGTTTATTAGATTCTAACATTTGGGGGGTTATTCAGGAAGCTCCGAAGTGAGGCGCGTAGTGTTCGCCTCACTTCGGAAAAACTGACATGCGCATGCTGATGTCCTGCGCGCGGACATCAGCATGCGCATGTCAGTTTTTCCGAAGTGAGGCGAACACTACGCTCCTCACTTCGGAGCTTCCTGAATAACCCCTTTGATCTTTAAGGGGGTTATGGGCTAAACTTCCAATTGTTGCGTAAAGGTATGAATAAAGATGATTGCAATAGACTGATACTGTCACAGTCATGACTTCATTATGGTAATATTGTCGAGGTTGCAACTTTAAAATTATTTGCTATGGGAATCTGATGTTCAGAATTCGACAGCTGAATTTTCATTTTAACCAATAACTCCCTGAAGTGATGTGGTTTGTATCTGAAGCATATAATAATCTGAACACATCAGTGCATTAGAACAGAAATTGTGCAACAACCCATAATATTTCTTGAGTTCCTTTGGGGTTCTGTGTACATTCTTTAGGTCAAAACACAGATTCCTTTGTATCTGCTTCCTTAATATCTACCAAGTATTTCATATATAGCGGAAACTAGAGGAAGGGATGTTGCAATTTGAAGTGACCCTGATGTCTGTTTCTTGTAAACCAGGGTTGAGGTATATGACTGGGGCAATACTTGTGTTTTTGCACTTGCTGAAGCTTCTGTCATGAATCACAAACCAGTTAGAACATATATATTATTTTTTCATAATTAGACAAGCATGTTTTTTTTTCTAGCATTTCATGGGTTCCTTAAAAACATTCTTGTGAATCAATAGAGTCTATTTTCATTAATGTTTGCAAGATTACAAGGTCAGGTAAAGCATGATGAATATGTGTTTGTAAAATAATAGAAAAGTACTTTATTTGTAAAAAATGTAATAATGATTTGAATTAGATGAGTGACCTTATCAATGTGTGCATGGGATGGCCCTGATTTAGTACCATTCTCTCCTTAGGCCTGTTTTATAACTGTTGCAGCTGGAACTGTTACTTCCACGGTTACATGGTTTTCCAAGGTCTTGTTGTACAGGGTTCAGAATTTTTGTCCATGCTAAAGTATCAAAACAGCACTAGAGTAGGTGTTTACCAGAAATAGTAATTTTAGTTGTTATACAAGTTAGTGATAAAGGAATCCTATTCATTTCTAAGGCTATAAAGTCATACCAGGCACACTCTGGAAATCCTTTTGATATGTTATACTCTCAGTTAATTATGCCCCTTAAAGGGAATCTCCCTGTTAAGCAGATAGTGTCAGATAAATTTCTATAGTATTGCATGACCTGGATTATATAACACACTGCTTATGGAGTAGTTGGGCTTTATAACTAGTTGAAGAACATCTCTATATTTGAGTCAGAAAACTCCAAAGGACATCCTAAATGGTCCTTGTGCAGACTCTCTCTCTTATATTTTTCTTCAAAGTTTAGAGAAAGTGAATTGCTATACAGGCGGGTACAGTACCCTATGTCAGTAAGATTGAAGGTAGAGTAGCTGATCTGAAAAATCAGAATAGGTAGTCAAAAGAAGGTGTGGTCCAGTGTTGGGAAAATTAGTAGTGGGCCTTCATGAGGCCTGGGCGGGTCAGCCCAATTTGGTTGAGACTCCCTCTTTGTTGTGTCAAGTGACATCATACGTCACATGATGAGTTAGGGATGGGGCCTCCCAATGGGCCCAGGTATCACCAAGTCTGATGTTGGTGGTGTTGAAATACTCACTCTGATAGTGAAGTTCCACTTTAAGTAGCCTTGAGGGGGATCCTGTCTTAAGCTGCCTTGTGCTAATAAAACAAAATCACATTTTAGATGATACCATGTTCTAATGATGTTTTAAAAATGGCTGGTTATTGTGTCAAGACTTGTGTACTGTGCACAGACATTGGGCTAATTGGCCCACCCTAATGTGTAGACTGGAGACCCATCACAGAGGAAGCCTGGGGTGATTATGCAATGTAACAGACCCAGCCTTTCCACTGATGATTATGGGATGTGCCTACATTTCCATGTTAAAACAAAATTCTTTGGCAATCATCCTAAGAATGGTGAAAGTTTGATTTGTATACAGAGAGCTAGTCAAAAAATAGAAGCACTAATATATGATTTATGATGGTGTTGGCCCCAGATGCAATTCCATTTTCTGGTGTCAAACCATTCTCTGTCAATCAGAATAGAAAAGGGTGTAACTGGCCCCAAGGTATCTGCTACAGTTAATTACTCATTGGGGTGCAATTAAAAAAAACTTCTTTTGTTAAAGTTTTTTCATCTTCTTGAATATAATGAACCAGTTAGAAGTTGTTAGTAAAGTAAGTCATGCCTGTTTTTTTCCCCAACTGTTATTAAATATTAATCTTCATAAATTCCTTTACTGAAGTGATTTGGCACATCTTTGTTTATTTTCATTTTACTTGAAGGGAACCCTATGATAATATGAATACACACACACACTCACACATACACACACACACACACACACATACA